>JASGXE010005416.1:0-40436 GCA_030068105.1 Sinentomon sp. SZTP_YWyxl
ACATGTATGAGTACATTAATTCTGCCTCTGTCTTCTACATTTTTTTACTTTGGGCCATTTTAGCTATCCTCTCATCTTTGGGGCCTTTCAGGGCCTTTTAAATGTGAACGAGACATTTTTCTCTCGTTACAATTTTTCTGTGTCAGGAACTGCACACACAAAGTTTGAGAAACCTTTCACAGTCGCTCTGTCATGTCAGAACGAACAAGACAGTTGCTGATGCTTTGTTTGGTAACAGTTCGGAATACCTGCCGACATTGGACTGAACGAGTTATAACCATTGCTCTGTGATATTCTTTAAGCTAACTAAACCTAACCTAACCTGACCTAACCCAACCTATCCTATCCTAACACACCTTTCTGAACCTATCCTATCCTACCTACCTCGTACTCATCTTCCTATCCTATTTTGGCCACTTGAGCGTGTGTGAAAACTCGTCCAGTTCAGCTTTTTTCAAATGTCGGCAGGTATTCCGAACTGCAACCCTTTGTTTTCCTTTGCTTGTCTTTGGACAGTTGATGCGTTTTTTTTTTTTTTATGGGATCTGATTGAATGGAACTGTTGCTTGGTGGCGTTGTTGAAGTTGATAGAATCTCAATGAAAGGAACAGTACCTATTGCTGATGCATTTTTGATAGAATCTCAAGAGGAGAACTGTTTCCGGATGTGCGTTTGATAGAATCTGAATTAAACATGAGGTACGCAGTTGCTGATGCGTTGTTGACAGAATCTGAATGCACAGAACATTTGCAGGTGTGTTGATGGAATCTGAATGAATTGAACGGTCGCTGATGAATTTTTTATAGAATCAGAATGAAAGGAACAGTTGTTGATGCGTTGTTAATTCTATCTGAATGATGATAGGACAGTTCTTCTTGGGTTGTTTGATAGAATCTAAATTAATAGAAATGGAACGTTGCTGACACATTTTTGATAGAACATGATAACATGAATGACTGAATTGCTTGAATCTGAAAGAAGAGAACAGTTTCTTGTGAATCAATTTGTTTTGACATTTTCTGGCATTTTGAATGTTTTGATGATAAAGATATTTGAAGTGAGAGTGACGAAATCACTTCTTACAGGAATACACACATTAAATAATGAAATTGCTGTCGATTTAATAATCATGCGAAGGTTTATTGGTCCAGTGCTTAAGACGTATCTTGGCTGAGTCTAGGCTTGAGTCATTGCTGTTTTGTTGTTTGCTGAGATGGCACATGGCAGCCAGTGTGATGCCTCCCCAACATTCAACAAAACAGCATAGCAATGACTCATGTCGAGTCACAGACAAGTTACCTCTCAAGAATCGGACCTTGTTGCAAAAAAGCAACAAAATATAAAAAAATTCTATCTTTGTGGAGGAAAACACAAGATTGTCAAATCGAAGTAAAGTGTATCGTTAACGTCACTTCGAAAATTTTGTCTAAGAATTTTTGGAATTTTGTTTTTGGACCCCAACATACAAGAACTTGAATATTCCCTTCACTTTCGAATATTCTTTCGTGGTGTATAAGTTGTGTCTACAGTTCTGTCCGCAAGGATATATCATATAAACGGCAATTATTTATACGAAATTTGAGTTTAATCTTTCCGCTAAGTGTCCAGTAGAACTCGGATCAATCAATCAATCAATCAATTTTAATAACCACAAATAAATACAAAGTTTGGCGGATCATTGGTGGTTGGAGATCTGGAGTGCTACCACTTACACGAACCATAAACTACCGCACTTAATTCCCCGCACAAGCAAGGAAAAACTTTCCCGTGGTAGAAGACTGGTCTCGTACATTTTGGGGTACCTGTCTCGTCTATTTTCATTTGGAGTTTTGTGGACCATTCATGGAAGACCACAGTATTCCATGTCTGAAAAAGTCAGAGAACAGGCATGAAAGTCTTCAATATTTGTGCGCTTGTGTGCTGTTCTTTGCCTGTCTTTTGACCCACTTAGATGAGGGTGAATAATCTCACAGGAGTGCTCCTTTATTGCCTTTGTTCCCCAGAATCATCAGTATCTCAGAGGAAAGAGGAATGAAACTCGTCTCAACATTTACGATCTCCTCGAAGACGGATTGTCATTTCTCCTACGTAAGGCCAGATCCACCGGCTGCATGGACGAGTGTGATATGTACGAAGAACAGCTGGCGGTTGTCCGGATGAATGCAGCGAAATTCAATCACGAACGGTAAATGTGGCACCTGTAGCAAGAAGTGGTGAGACATCCTGCACAACAAAAGTTAATTTGGAGACAACGGCTGGAAATCACAAAGGACACTGTTTGCGGAACTGAGTTGTTGCGACGTTTTTTAGCCTGATATGGAATGCTATCTTACCTCTATAATCTCTTACTATGCTCGATCTCTTACTATGATCTCTTACTATGCTCGTACTTCACATTTTACACGCGAACATTCATTTAGTAGACCAATTTAATTATAATGACAATGTCTTACACAAGAGCGGATTGTACACTGTGTTTTCTTTTCGTTGTCAATTGAATTATCTGACCAACCATCAGGTTGTCTTTGGTACATAACCTGCTTTTTCCAATATTTTTTCTTAGAGGGATGATTTTATTGGCTTTTTTTGACAAAAGACAAGTGGAGTTTGTCTCTTTCGCAGGATACTTATCGAGGTCTCATTTTTATGACCAAATTATTTCTGACTTGCGATTACTTCTCGACCGCTGGCAGAAAGATTGTTCCTTTGTACCATTTTACCACGAACTATACTTGCAGGATCTTTCGTTTTCTCTGACGCAGAGTTCCGACGCCATCCTGACTTATCTTTGCAAATACCTATCTGATTTTTCAGGCTAGTGTTCAAAACTTAACTCTTTCACACAGTTTGGCTGTAATTTTTCTTCTGGATTACAACAAATCAAATTTTGCAATCGCGTGAGATAATGTCTGAGACACTTCGTGGAAAATTCTGTAAGATCTTGCCACTTTCGATTTTGTTATGTCATTGCTGTTTTCCCGTCGTTCTTTATTGGAGACATATTTTATGCAAAAGAAAATTCCTATTCTTGGCCATCTATGGTATTCTCGGGCAAAAATGGATAGGGGGAATCCTCCCATGCCATATCAGCACCCCCGAAAATAAAACTTTTTTCATCTATTTAAAAGGGCAGAAAAATGGCCGAATTGCAATTGATTCTCCCGGTGGGTAATTTGAATTTTGTTTAGGGATACTTGAAATGTCTTGGTCATGACATTAAGAAAATTGGGACTCCAGCAGGATCAGGATGTTTCTGAGTGTACGTCATGCGTTCATGCGCATTGCGTTCATTCGTTCATTCAATGCGTTCATTTGAGTGAAAATTGCAAATTTTGAGATTCTAGAAAGAACTTTACTCTCAGAAATTAAGGACCCCCATTTATAACCCAGTTTACAGTCACTTTTATTCATCTTTGTTGCAACTGTTCACAACATTGTGAAGCGTCAGAGGTATAAAAACATTTGTTGAATGTCACATAAGAAAGCAACATGAAACAGCAAAGGGCAAAAACAGCATAACATTCATTTTCTTTGAATGTTATGCACTTGGAAGAAATCTCAAAGGCGTGTATACAAAATTGTTCATTTTTACAAAACCAGAAAAGCAATAAAGCCAAGTTTTTCAAGCATTCTTTCAAAAGACCATTTCTCAATTACATGCAGGAGTAGATATTTGAAATTGATCGGCTCAAAACATGCGAGTCTCAATAATTATTGATCATCCTTCGCATGTTTCCACGTGTTTCATATGTTTTTGCATACGGATTATACCATTTTGCCTTAACCAACTGGGCTGTTGCATTGACAGTTTCTGGATTCCTTGGCTGTGGCCAAATTACTCACTCAGTCGTTGATGTATTCGTTAATGGATCCGACACTTTTGATTTGAACTTCACGATGGCGCATGTCCCTGTGATAATTGTTGAGGGAGGCTTTTTTCGTCACGTTGGTCCTCAACCCCTTACGGGTCCGCTGTGGACTCCAAATACCACAAACAAGGCAATGGGCTTTTGCTGAGAGGGTCAACACTGTCAGCAAATGCCCATTGCCTTGTGGTATCTGCAGGATGGGCTTTTGCTGACAGGGTCACAACTGTCAGCAAATGCCCATTGCCTTGTGGTATCTGCAGGATGGGCTTTTGCTGACAGGGTCACAACTGTCAGCAAATGCCCATTGCCTTGTGGTATCTGCAGGATGGGCTTTTGCTGAAAGGGTCACAACTGTCAGCAAATGCCCATTGCCTTGTGGTATCTGCAGGGAAAAACTCTGAAACGATGAAAATCTCTTGACCACACTGTGCATGAGTATCTTGATTAACTGTAAACAGCCCAGAGGTTCGCCGTGTGTTGTCCACTATGGATTCTATGTCATTTTTATACTTACCCATATGCCGTATGTGCGCTTACGGATAATTACCCCACTTTTTACTGAAAATATTGTCAACTTTTTAAAGCGACATCCAAATATTAACTGCAAAGAAGGTGTTCCAAAGAATCACCGACAAACACTTAACCAGAGTGTCTGCATGCCAATACGAATCGAACCTGTTCAGTGAAAAAATGTGCTTCAACCCCCCATTCCCTAGATACGGCCCCTAAGTTGGACCCAAAAGGTGCCCAGAAGTCTGAAGTCAATGTCATCATAGAGATCCCATTTTTTACACATCAGTTCCTCAGAACAAAGCAAAAAAAAAATTCAGTGTTAAAATGTGCTCCGACCCCTACTCCCCTGATGCAAGCCTCCAAAATCCAGGAAGTGTGCCCCTGGGGGCAGTGGTGTAATGGAGGCCATACGGTCCCATACGGCGTATTGGCCAGGAAAAACTTCAGTTGATAGTATGGCCTGAAAAGAAAATAGCCCAATGCTTTTTACATTGCGTGTATGGGCTAGCTAAATTTATACCCATTAGGCATATGGGTAGCGTATGGTTTAGCGAAGTTTTACCATTACAACACTGCCTGGCGGTGTCCCAAGTGGCTCCACTTAGGGCCTGTGCACAATGTCATCGCATAGTCTCTATTTTGCACCAGGGTTCTTCAGTCCCAGGTGAACACAAAATATTCAGGAACCGAATTAGCTCAGACCCACCATTTTGAAGATATGCTCCCTTGAATCCCTCCAAATTGTCATGTGTTTTGCCCATTGGATGCAATGTCCCATCAAGAAAAGCACCCGTTTTTGCGAAGTTTTTGAGGACATATCTTCAAATGGTGAGTCTGAGCAAATTTGCGAAGACTGCTCAAGTTCCACTGAGCTTTAGCCCGTTGCACTAGTCCTAGTCTTTTCTTCTCTTGCACACTTTGACATCGATCTTTCAGTGGGTTCCAGGCAAAATTGCAACACCATGATGTGCATTCATACTGAATTTGTGCCAGATGGAGCATCTCAGTCTGACATAATTTTTGATCCACGGAGGCCAATGAAATGAAAGAAAGTATGATGGCTGCATTCACAGACGCTGTGCGATCACATGGTGAATTCATGATCTACAAGATGCAGGCATGCCGAAACACCCTTGTGAGGGCATGGGGGCAGTGTTTTGGGTTCGAAGGGGATTATTCTGGGAGGTTGACTAAAACATGGAAAAATCAGGAAGGGCCAACATCATGATATGCTGGTCATGAAAGTAAGGTAGGAAACGAATTGCGAAAGTCGAGGGAAGGCGCCAAAAAACACCCTTATCCTGGAAGACAACACTCTTGCTTTGTAGGGGTTGAGGCACGTCTTGACCTCAGCATCAAAATGCAGCCCAATCATCCTTTTTTCGTACACTGGCACCAGCATGTTGCTGTCTTTTCCCAACCTTGGCTAAAGAAAACCATTGATGGCACCTCCAAGATGTCATGGAGCTGAAAACGGCAGTAGAAGAGTTGTTTTTTGATGTCTCAGGAAGTCTTTTTCAGAAAACAGCTGGTAAAACCGTTCCAGCGAGCGACGGCAGAAAAGTGCCAATTTGTCGGAGAGCTAATTAGAGAAGGACTAGATGGTGCACCAAATTTCAGCCTTGAAATCCATCGATTTCTTGCCAAAGCTCATTGGAACTTGAACAACCTTCGTAGTGCGTGAATGTTTTGTGTTCAGTTCGTGCTGTGGAACCCAGGTGCAAAAATGGAGACAAAGCGATGACATTGCGCACCAGGTCCACAGTGGGCATCCCTGTGACACGCTAAAGGGCACACTTTCTGGCTTTTGGGCGACTTTTGTCAGGAAAGTGTGGAGATCAGAGCACATTTTGTTACTGAACCTTTTGTTTTTACTTTGTTCTGAGGAGCTCACGTGCAAAAAAATGATCCTCCATAATTGTATTGAGTTCAGCGCCCCGGGGCACCCCTTTGGGTCCATTTGGGGGACAGCATTAAATTTGGTGAATTGGGGGTCGTTTGTTGGGAACAAGTTTGATTTGTATGGGCATGAAGAAACGCTGGTGGGAGTTTGTCGGTGTTTTTCTGTCATGCCCTGTCCTTGAAAGGACCTCCCAAAGAAAAAAAACACAAATTATCACGATAAGGTGCGCAAAAAATGAAAGTATCATGATGGTCGGCAAAAAACGGTAGAAAGGTGAGCGAGAATAAAATATCCTGAAGGTTGAAAAAATAAAAGTATCGCTGCCCACTATAAATAAACATTCTCCTTGAAGTTCAACCTTCAACCCAATGTGGAAATAATTCCAACAAAAACATGGGGGAATGTCAAGTCTGGGCGCCGCGCAAAGGCGCATTTCATGCCTTTGCTGAATTTAACCTTAGTCTGCTAATTTCTGACTTTCTCAGTCGAAAAAACTGCAAGTAAAGGTGTCATGGCATTCAATGTGGAAGCCTCCTCGGTGAGTGCTGGTGGCATCTCGAAACCAGCTCAAAGCATGTGGAATTGGACTGGACCGATATCCTGGGACCGAAGTCAGATACTGGCTGAATTATCGCAGCTGAAATGTCACTTCAACTGGCATTCAGATCATGACTTTCGTTCAACAAAGTCGATGTTGTCCTACTCTGACGTACTTCATGATATCACAAAGGAAACTCTCCGGTCAGAGCTCCAGGCTGATTACAGCCAATTTGCCTTGTTTTCGTTGTACCTTACACGAAGCTTTCTCCACACCATGTGCGGAGAATATCCCGGTGCTCTGATCTGTTTAAATAGTTGCAGCATCACGGTTGCACATCCAGATCTGGCACACATCAAGACGGGTCTCAAGTATGTATTGATGTGCAACATGCTACACATCTTTTTCAAGATGGACAAACTGTATATCGTGCAGAAGCTTATTGGATACTTGCAGTGCTCGTTTGAAAAATTCGATAGAAGGCAAGAGTCTGCAGTCTGTGCGCTGAAAGGTCACAGTTACACGAAGTGTGCTCCTGACGTGGGATTTCAGACGGCCATTGAGAGCTTCGAGTTAGCTGCGCAACTTGACCCATCCTCACCGGAATGGCGTTTCCTTCTTGGAGACCAGTTCGCAAAGAGGAGACGGCGCGATGGTTACCGGATCATGCCGACAAAGAGAGAAGTCGAGCATTTGACCTTTGCTTCCAAGCACGGAAACTGCTCCTTCTTCAAGTTGGTACTTGCCCAAACCCTGCAGGAAATGGTCGCAGCCATTTCACAAAAGGGTCTCTCTGCCATGGGTGGCACTTCTGTCATGGCCGCCGAGATTGATCGCCTGAACGAAATTATCACTGAACTGTACAAAGAGGCGTTACGAATCAGTCCTGATTGCGTTGCGACCAATGCCCGTTGCGGCAAAGCATTCATGAGGATGCCTTATCCTTTCTGTAACATGCGTCTGGCAGAAAAGTGCCTGAAAACAGCCCTGGCATTGGATCCTACGGACAACATGGCCAACCACATTATGGGAAATTACCAGCAGCGAATTCTCCGCAATACGTCCGAAGCGATCAGGTGCTACCAGGTTTGTGTGAACGAACCTGGCGGAAATTTCGGAGCTGAGTTCAGCATAATAGAGTTGAAGTGTGATACGATCAAGGGCTACAGCGACAAAGAAATGGTGGACGATCTCAAGAATCTCTTAGCAAAGTACCCTCTTCCGTACTGCGAAAATAGAGTCCAGTCGGAGTTGGGATCATTTTACCACCGCCGGCAGGACATCAGGAAGTCAGTGGAGCATTACTTCAAAGCCATGGAAATTCAGCCATCTTCCTACATGATGCTGGTAAGTGGTTTCTAAATGGTAATGGCTTCACGTCAAAAGGCGCCTTTGATATGGGTCTCGTTTTCTGGCCAAGTAACTTTATGGGTCGGAATGTGGAGTATCTCTGAAAGTTTGTTCTGACTTGTATCGTGTTTTTTATCCCGTTTCTCCATATTTTACTTTGCAGTAATCTAAATTTTACTTTGCCCTCTGCAAGGACAAATAGTTCAATGTGATAAGCCTATTGGATTGAAAGAGTGGAATGGTCTCCCATTGGAGATCCGACTGGTAAAACTGAGGAAAGAATTTCGTAAAAAGATGAGAGTACTCGGAAGTGGTGAGTAGGAAATGATGATGGGTCCATAAAGGAATAAGTTTACGTTTTAAGGGTTCATTATTATGTTCATTGTTTTTAAGCAGTTCTTTGTTTTGTGTCATGTTTGTGTGAATGTTTTTTTTTTAGGGAAGCCTTAATCGGACTGTTGTCCCACCTTCTCATCGTTTTTTATGATGTCTTTGATTTATGATTTGATGTCAATAAAGGCCTTCTTCTTCTTCTTCTCCACCTCAAAGTCCCGAATAAGGATCTCTCTGAATGTTCCTGGACAAGCAGATATCAAAATGTCAAAAGTTAATCGTGTTTCCCTGTGTCATTTTGATTACCAGCATGTGTGCATGCTGCGAAACTGTCATGGGTACTTTTGTGAACCAACTTTTTAACCAATGTTACAAACTCCAAGAATTATCACATGTGATGGCCGTTCTTGAAAAACTTGTCTGAGCACTTTTCACATTTTCATTTCAATCTGCAAAAGTGGGGGGTTGCCAGTGCCACAACTGCAAACAGAGGGAAAATTAAAACTGCTCGCAGCCAGCGATGTATTCCGTCTTCTTGTTTCCTGAAATTCACAGACGGTAATGAGATAGCTCTCTAACCATCGAGGTTTAAGAGATGACCATGTGACCTGAAACTGGATAACTTTACCGAAGCGATTTCACCGGCACATGTGATCCATATTTTCTTAACCCTGCGAATTTGGAAGAATTTTTTGGCCAGATAATTAGCAGACCAAATTATACGGGACTCGTATTTTCTTCTTGACTGTAATTTGGAAGATCTTGGTGGTAGTAGATCATTTGTATCATCGGATCAAATTATCACTTCTCGGGTCCTTTCTTCTCGTGCAATTTAGGGATAGGTTTTTTCTGCCAGAACCCAAATATACGAGAAAAGCATGTTCATTATCTGTACTGGAGTATCTCCTGAGCGAATTTTTCTCATCTGGAACAACCACATGTGCCTTCCTCCTGTACCACACATTGAATCCTGCTGAGAGGCAGCTACAAGTATCCATTTTGCCGAAAGTCTGTTTCTCAAATGGTACATGAGATGTTTTATATCCACATCTGGAAGCAGGCAACAGGCCAGGATATCCAGATGTATTTTCTCTTGCCTGCATCTTTCTTGGCGACAATTAGTGCAGCCCGATCAATAAACTTGCCGACGATTCTCCCTTCAGGCCGAAAGCTGCACAATGAAACTGTCGACCATAAACCAGCTGTTAAACGTTGGCTTTATTTTTCTCACAATCCATGTTAAGTCGATCCGATATTAGTCGAGAAGTGTTTCTTTCATCTGCAGCCAGTGGATCTCTTTGCATTAGCGATGACATGGCAATAGTTCTCAGAACATGAAAGAGTTTTCTTTCATCATTTGCGTGCTTCATTTTTTAAAACTGGAATTCAGTTGTTTTTCGTCTAATCGATTCGATGCTCTGCACGATACTGTGCTGTGGAGAGTTTTTGTCTGCAAAAGCCATCCAATTCACATGATGCGTGATACTTTTCTTGCAAAACCGGAACATGTGCCGTATTCCTGTTTTCTTTCCCTCCCTACAGAGTCACCGACATATCCGTGGAGGGAAAACCATGAACATATACAATTACTTAGAGGAGCAGTTGTCAGATCTTGTTGACAAAGCCATTGCCGACGAAGAAATCATGTACAAAGCGAAGCTGGAAGTCGTCAGAGAAAACTCATCGAAGTACAATCATCAAGGATGAAAAGATGGGATGCAAGTGATATGACCTGATGTGACCGCTGATATGGGGACACGTGAGATTTCCACGAGTTTTTTACTCAGTGATTGTTCGTATTTGTATTGGTGACTGCATGCACATGGACAACACTTTCTTTGAATGTCATAAACTGCTTGGGCTTGAAATCGCATGGCATGAACCCCCATGCCATATTCATAATATCAGGGATGACAAAACTTATAGCTTTCATCTCCATAAGATTAGAACTTCACCAAACCAAATACTTCATCAGCAGGCGAACACCTCATCAATAGACGGAGGTAAGATATGAGGAAAGGATAGGTACAGAGGTTCCGTTAGATGTAGATGAAAGATGCGAGCAGACTGCTATACAAACTGAATAAACTGTAGAAATGTTTTTTCAATTTCCTTTCGCGCTTGTGGTTCAATGGATTTCAAATTCGAGGAACGTTCCAATTGCAAAAGCTCGATTTCCACATACAATGGAAATAAAAAAATTGTCGTTTTCCCTCGATCAATCTTCCGAATAGTCAAAATTCCCAGACCCTTCCCTCGAATAATGTTTTGCTTTTTGGGTGTTTCTTTTGGAGGTCCATATTGGAAGAAATCTGGTATCCATATTCCGGGCCGACGGGATTTTTTACCATGACAATCAAATCTGAAGCTTTTAATTGGTTTCCTTTTCCATGTTTTGCAAATTACTTCTGATAGCTGACGTTTTTGCCCAAAACCAAAAACTGCCTCATTGAGTTGTTCGTGGACAATTTATCTGCTTGGCGTTTGAACAGCAAACAACGTCATCCTGTCGCAGGGGAATTTATTGATAATTTCTTTAACGTTCGGGTTTATCGTGTCCGGAATTGTTGACTTGATGTTTTGCCGACTTTGTCTGGACACTGGCATATCACCGAGCAGCTAGCTTCATCCTTCAGCTCATCTTTTGAGTATAATGCTCGCTTCAGAATCAGGCGACCCGGGTTCGATTCCCGGCCGCGCCAAAATTCTGAATGTCGAGCATTGTGATCATTGCGGCAAGCGGTTGAGATCGGGCTGTAAAAACGTTACGATCGTATACTCAACGGGTCAAAAGATGAGCTGAAGGATGAAGCTAGCTGCTCGGTGATATGAATTTTGGATGTCCAGACAAAGTCGGCAAAACATCAAATCGATAATTTCTTTTTACAAATAAATTTTTGTACCTCTCGATGGATTTCGATTACTTTTTTGGACACGTTTTTTAACAAACCCAGTTTTTTGTTTTTGGTTGATGAGAATTTTTTTATTTGCTTTCCCCATTACATAACGTTGCGTTCGTTAGGATGAGTGACACTCAGTTTTTTAACGGAAATTGTGTAAAATTTTGAAATGTTTTTGATAAGCATAGGCCTAATTTGACATTCTTATGGCACCATTTGTGTGCTGTTGTCGATGCTGTTTGATTTGTAATTCACTTTTGACTGATAGTTACCACTCTTGTCATTCTCACAATGATTTTGATAATAATTTTGACTTTATCCCAAATATGATATTCCAAATTCTGTCATCTGTGCTTTTCAAGTGAATTGTTGAATAATGTGCCAATTTTTGCGATTCGTTTCTTAACCAGGTTTTTTGTCTCCCGTGTGCAACGTTCTTCAAATCTCTTTTTCGTAAATGGTGACATCAGTGTTTCTTTTGCATGTTTCTGGTTCTTTGTTTTTCAAAAATACAACATGTGCATAACATTTTTTGCCTTCGAAGGACACTTCTTAAATTCGCTTTGGAGTGGTTTTTTTACCTTTACATATTGTTACCATTATTTTATTTGGACTTCCTCTCTTACTTCGTTTTCCTGGTCACTTTTCTTAATTCGTTTTTGAAACAATCAAAATTTCATGTGTCTTATTTGGCATTGCTATGATAGTTCAGCTTTCTCCGCAAGGTGTGTGAAAATTCAGAGCAATCGTTAATTATTTCCACTGAATATTCTCCATCAGAACAGTGTTGGTAACATGATGACAGCAAACATGAACAACAAATTATAAACAAATTTGGTAATTCGCAAAATTTTCAAGAAAAATTACGTACGAACATAAAAAATTCTTACATAATTTTTTGTCAGTTTTTTTTTTTTTTTTATTAATTCACTAATTCTGTTTGTTTTTGTTTTTTCTTTGTTATTCGTATTCGCTGGCATCAGTTAACTCTCTTTTCATAGACAAGAAACGCATAAATTCTGGCAATTTTTGTTGCAATTCTATAGTTTTTCCCATTCCAAAACTTTTTAATTTTTTTTTCAGTGTGTGGCAAAATTGCCCCTTTGCTTTCGCAAATTTCCTCAAAATGCACCATTCAGGGCGCGCTCCAACAATGGTAGATGGGAAATTACCTCAAACTCTGAGTATTCGCGAACATCTCCATAACTTCAAAAATGAACATTTTGTGATTTCGTAACTTCTCGTCCCATGAAGTCTGCCTCGATCTCTCAGAGTTTCAGACTTTTTCAAAAAAAACATGGTTGCACTTTGATTTAATTTAATTTCACAATACTGCACCAAAGAACTTTGGGGGCAGGGAGCACACGCTCCAAAGTACCTAAACATCCGTTTAAAACAATATCGTCAAATAGAGTAAAAACAAATCAAAACGTTCACAAAGTAAAAACGCAAATGGCAACAGTTAAATAATGTGTGAAACGCATGAGAAAACGCTCCAGTTTCAGTTATGCACGGAATTTAAATGGGTGAGGGAAAGAAATCCAAAATGTCTCGTTTTTGGAGGAAAGTGCCTCATGAGTGCTTTGGGAACAACCGAGATGGCGTGTCAAGGGAATTCCATTCTCTTATTGTTTTTGGAAAAAATGAATAAAGAAGAAAATTATGCCCATAGGTGTTGGATATGAAAAACAAAACCCGTGGTCGGAACGGCGTTGAACAGACTTTAGGCAATAGCAGAAAGGAAGCGGAACAGGGCATTTTTGGCAAACAAGGTCAGAAAAAATTTTGAGCCGACGGTTACGTCGTCCTCACGATATTAAAGCATCCGCTGCTTGTTATGAGTGTGATCAGCTGAAGTCAAACGGCGGCGAGATTCAATTGACAGGTAACTTTACCTCCGAGGTAAGCAACATCAAACTGCCATCTGCAAAACCTCTGAGGTAAAGTAGATGACATTGCTTACCTCGGAGGCAAAGTTACCTGTCAGTCTTGACTTTCAGTCTTGACAAGTCTTGTCAGGCAAAGTTACCTGTCGGTCGGGATGATGACTTGACTATCATGGTTATAGTTTGTTTTCTTGCGTCTGAGAAGGGTCAGCCGCTCCAAAACTTCGTCCAGCTTTACCGCAAAAACAAAGTACGTGTCTGAGGCTTCTCTGACCAGGTTGGTTGACATGCAAAGCTCACCACACGCGTTTCGGAAGACTCAAACTTCCATGGACAAACATTTGTCATTTTTTCATGCCAGGATACGAGCACAGTCTTCTGCTTTTTCATTTGGAAATATCAGTTCTTTTTCATGCCAGAATGTTGCCAAAATTTAAACCAAGATGGGTTGTTTCGAAAAATTTATTTAGTTGATTCATTCTGAAGGCTATTCATAAAATTATCACAGCCGATTTCCAAAACGAGGATTAATCGGCGGATCTCCACGATCCGCGGATCCACGCGGATCGATGAGTGGTGATCATGGCTGACCACAAAAACTTGGATTCACATCGACACTGCGATGACAAGGTCAACCATGGGCCGATTTTTTAAACGAAACTCATCTTTTAGGCCGCGGATTCTTTTTCTTTTGTTTACAAAATTGCATTTAAAGAAGAAACAATCCGCGGCCTAAAAGAAGGGCTTCGTTTAAAAAATCGGCCCAAATATCTCCACTCGTCGATCCGCGAATTGAGACAATCCGTCGATTAATCTTCATTTTGGAAATCGGCCGCTGTTTCATTTTAGAGGCTATTCCTTTTGTTTTTTCGTGTTTAAATGTTAAGTTCTTCGACAGTGCCAAACTCAATTTTCATGCCAAATACACGAGGATAAAATCATCCTAAAAATGTACCTACAGCTATTTTTTCTGCCAAAATAATTTTGGCAATTAATTTGTCACTGTATAGTGGTGGCGGAATTAATGTTCTCGTACATGTAAAAAATTGACCTGTTCAGATTTTTGGTAAAAACTCCATGCTGCAGAAGTAAAAGTTCCTCTTTTTAACCGAGGTCAAAATCTGACAGCTCCAGAGAGCTCTGTTGAAATCTGGAGCCATAATTTCTACCGCCTGCATAAGAGTAAAAAGAAACAAAATAATGTTTTGGAGGCAACAGTAAAATGGGAAAAGCACATGTATGAATACATTAATTCCGCCGCTACTATACTGTTTTCGGACAAACTTAGCCATTGCATGCCAGTTGTGGATCCAAATTTAAAACTCAGAAGTCAATTCTCCAAAACAATTAAATCGGACCAAGCTGAAAAATGGTCTCACTGGAATTTCTGTTCATTCTCCAGAATTTGTACAAAGGAAACCACTCAAAAAAATTGTACACTTGCTTATGGCACTGCCATAATTGACTGTTTGGAGAAATTTCAAAGGCCTGACAAGAAAAGGCACCATCCATGTCAATAGGGCTTGCTGCAATTTAAAGCCATGCACGAATGTCATTACGTTTTGCGGCGAATATGACCATTCATTCAAAATGGCGCCTGCTTTTGTGATAAACTGCTATGTGCAGGCAAGTGTGGCCAGGTTCCCATTGGCAACCTTTAAAAACTTTTGTTCCAAAAAAGGACATTAACCTTGAATTTGATGATTTTTGGTAAAACCAGTGGGGAAAGTGGGCCGGTTTGGTCCGGTTCGCCGAACCGGCCTGACCGGACGGTACAAGTTCGGCGAACCTGCCTAATTTTAATCCCATTGAACCGGCTCCAAGTAAAATATATGCATTTATCTTATCTTTGATTCTTATTTTTTGTGCCATAGTGCCATATTTAGCCAGAAGCAAAAAAATGTGCAATTTACCACCACCCAGTCTCACCGCCATGCCCTGGATAGCTGCACATGGGCAACAGAACTCCCGTACCGGCTTCCCCGATTCACTTTTGGCCCTTTTGGGGACGCCGCATGCCAGAGTGCCCTTTTGATCGAAACGCGAACCGGCCCAAATTCAGTTCCACTTTCCCCACTGGGTAAAACCCTTGAAAACTCTCATCCACCAGCACTGAACCTGTTCTTGTTGAATTGCTTTGACTTTTGACCTTTGAGGTACGCCATCTCCCAAATCTCCTACCAGATGCTCTCTCCCTTGGAACACCGCTGGTATTCCCATTTTTGTGGCTTGTGGTCATGGACCCGCTTTCTGCCACTTCAGAAAGCCTTTGAAAACCCTTGGGAACACCTGGAAAAACCTTGAAAATGACTTTCCAAAGTCGCTGGGAACCCTGTATCGCGTGCAGTGATTTTTCCAAAAGTTTTCTTCTGATATTTCAAAAGACACTGGATAAAGGAATGGCACAACTCTTTCAAAGCGTGATTTTGGAAAACCCCATGGATATTTTCAATGCTGCAGCATTCTGCTTTCTTCTTCAATTGAAAGGAGGTGCTAATTACTTTCCACAGGCGAGGAGCAATCTGGATGTGGAGAGGGAGTCAACGAGAACGGCCTCAGAAAACAAGAAAATGCGAGAAACGGCCGTCACACCACCTCTAAGCCTATTCATGACCTTCCAGAAGGGCAATTAAGTTAATTGCTCGTCTCATCTCCATTCTTCTTCAATTGAAAATGGCTCCGATTTACCTTCCACAGGTGAGGTGTAAGCCGGATGTGGAGAGGGCCTCAAGAGAAGCCTCAGAAATGCCAAGAAAACGTGAAGCAAAGTGCCGTGTCGCCATCTGGGCATTCGTTTCGTGTGTGATCTACACGTTCAGCCGGGTTAAGCTGGTCACGCACGTGGGTTGCTTTGCGCGCGTCGACCGAATGAACAAAATCAACATCCGACTCCCAAATGCCATTCCGTCGTTCTTGAACTTGAATGCCTTGCACCTGTTGACTGAACCATTAACAACTGCCGATTCCTAAAGGCTTTCTGCTTTAGTCAAGTACTGAGAACAGCCAATAAAAATCGACAGGTGTGGTCCTTAAAAGGCCTTTGGTTCCAGTCTTTGAACTTCAGTGAACGTGGACCTGCCTGATGTCTCGCAGCAACGATAAGAATGGATCAGAGTTGGCATTGACTGATCTCCACCATGCTTCAAGTAAATATCGAGGAAGCATGACGTGAGGAAGCGTTCCATGCATCTTCCGGACAAGTCCACGTTCACGCAAAAAATTAACTGCAGATTCCTCACTTCCGATAGCACGATATTACTCAATCGCCTTCATGACTGCGAATGAATGCGAAATAGGTCGTGCATGGAATGCGAACAACCTTTGCCAAATCACCCACACCTAACCACCCAACCACCCTGCCAACCAGCTTTTGCTACCTTCACGCCGTTACCAACCTCATCAGGTACACGGATGATAGCTAATTTCAAACAAAACACTTAATCCCCACCCCACCCCCATTCAATTTGTCACGTGCACCAACGACAGAGTCGCCCTTGAGAATGGTCAGTTGTTTTGGTTAGGCAAGAAAAAAATTATGTTTGGGTTATTCCAGATACCAAAGGCGGAGTCCACTTTCGGAATCTTCAGTTCGTTGGCCGAGCCGCGTACAAGAGCCCAAGTGCATGACCGGCTTAACCCGGCTTAACGTGTAGATCACACACGAAATGAATGCCGCCATCTGTTGAGCATCTTTTATTTTTAAGCAATTAGGCATAAGGTGCACGTACGTACCTAATTTATAATGCCCTCTGCGCTTTAAAGATGCGGCGGCTGAAGATAAATGTTCACAAATCGAAAATGGCACTCTTTTACGAAAATCCTCACTTAACTTCCGCACCAATAAAAACATGAACTGTATACAATTACGAATTTCCTTCACATTCTTCTTCACATTTGTTATTATATTTCTAAGATGAGTCGACGTTTATTGAAAGGTCGACACCATGGCCAATTTGTTGCAGATAAACAATCTTGAGAGCTGAACTATTTTGATGAATGTTTTTTGCTGCCGTCATTTCATGCAAAAATCCCTGTTGAGGCTTACAAGTGGCAGCATTTGCTATGAGGTCCACCTCGTTTTTCGCTTGTATCTAACCTTTTTGATAAAGAACCCACCAGTGCAATGGTTCGAAATCGATAAGCGATGATATGACGACATCCGAAAGTGTACCTCGTAGCTGCCTCAACATGGATAAATCAATATGTGTTTTTTTTAATCTTGAAAGCATCATTCTCAATTTTATATTTTCAAGTGCATTTAGGAACAGATACAAAATAAATTAAGTGTGGTTTATCGTCCGGATGTTAAAGTTTTATGGCCAGTGCCGTCATCTATTCTCAATTCGTTGGAGTTTTGTTTTGGCCAAAGTGTGAATTGAATGTTGAAGAGGTTCAAATCACAGAACAATATAGGTTGATCTTTGACGTTGATACTTCGGGGACGTTCTCTGGGCCAAAAAGGCGATTTCAAGCAGTGGCTTGCCAACAAGCTTAGGCAAACACCAAGCAGTGGGTTGACGACAAGCAACAGGCAGTGAGGGTAACGGGATAAGGTCAGGTTTGGTTAGCATTGTCAAGAAATAAAGGAAAGGCAAAACATAAATCACGTCCCGAGAATTGGTTACACCAAAAATAGCTGCACCTGAACACTCATTGCGCTGATTCAAGGTCGACTCCTACATCTTACATCTCTGAGTATTTTGTCAGACGCTATCATCAAAAACGCTGAACCTGCTTGTCCTGGTGGTAAGGTCTTCAAGGGTTAGGTAAGGTCAGCATAACCTATAATATAACAATAACCTAACCCATTTGGCCATTACCATAGCAGGACATGCAGGTTTCCCAGCAGGACAAACAAGACAAGCAGGACAAGCAGGTACAGCGTTTTAGTCACACCCCTAGCATCTTGTCTCCATCCCACAATGATATTATACAATTTCGATTATCTTGTTTGGTTTATGGCCGCCATATAGGCTAGAGAGTAGGATTTGACAGAAGAGGAGCAGACAGGAAGAATTTGAACAGGTATGGAGACAGCGGGTTAGGCGAGGTTATAAGAGGTCAGGTTGGGTTAGAGTGGCGGTGGGAATGTAAGATTATAATGGCTTAAGTTGGGTGCAGGTGATGTTGGGAGCAGGTGAAGAGGTTGTTGGGTAAGACAAGGTCAGGTCTGTTGTTGGTAATATCAGCTCACTTTCAGTAGAACGGAATTTGTTCATTCAATAGGCATGCCATCGATGCGATCGGAAATTTTGCAGCATCCTGTGCTGATGAAGAAGAAACCTCCGAGTATTTTGCGCACTTTGCTGTGGCTTTTATCATTGCTTCGTGTGCCTTTTGTTTTGTGCGTTTGTCCACTGACATTTCGCAATGGGCCCAACCTTTGTCACCCCAGCCTATTGGAATACCAGCACCTGCCCCGGAGAAATGGCTGCTTGCAAAACAGGCGTAGGTCACAATGCCCTCAGCCTACATTGGGTTTAAAAGCAGCTGTAAGTCGACTGTTTAGTCGCAGTGGAAATCGATTTGCTCTGAAGGAAACAGTTCTAAATTATTGTTATCCTCACGTTTTCTACTGCTGATGGTGTGTTTTTGAACATTGTGTATTTTTTTCTTCTCTTTCGGCGGGTAGGTATAAAGGAGGTAAGTGCAGCCAGTCAAATTCAAATTTGTTTTGCTTGCGGTTAATTGCAAACTTGTCATGTCAAAAATAAGCTGGGTATTCGAGGGAAGATCAACGTTCCAATTGCACTTGTAAAGAAAATAAAATGCCACACACTTGGTACAGTGATTACTCATTATCATTGTGCTCTCCTTGCAAAAAAGGCTCGTACACATTTCTGCCATCGGTGGAAGAGCTGCCAGGAGTCCTCCATGTAAACTCTTCCTGTTTCTGTCCATAAATCCATTTTCCATTGCTCCTGAATCACTTGAACTCTTCCTTCTTTGGAGTTGCCTCTTCAGGGAAGGAAAGGGGGTGTTGGTCCGATGGTGCCAAGTGAGGGAAATTGGGAGTATGCTGCAGCATCACAAAAATTGCAGTCATTGGCAACCTGAACTGCCTCTTGCTGGTGTGTCCCTGAACATTGTCTTGCAGAATGATGACATTTTTCTGACCTTCCCTCGTGTTTTAACGTTATATCCTCGTGGAACTGCCTCAAAAAATTATCGATAGACTTGTTTGGGTTTGGTTGCAGGAAAAGATATCCGCGACCCCGCATTCCCCAGGTATCGCCCCCCCCCCCAAATCCCCAAAAAGAGTCCAGCGGTGTGCCCAAAGGGCTGAAATCAATGTCACTGTGCAAGTCCTATTTTTGTACGATAGTTCTTCAGAGCAAAGTGAAAATACGAAGGTTTCAGTGACAAAATGTGCTCAGATCCCCCCCTTTTCCCTGAAAAGAACTTCAAAATCCGCGAATAAAGTCCTTGGGGTGTCCAAGGAGGTTCTACTGGAGCCGCAAACCTCCCGTTTTTTGCATATGAGCAACTTCAACACGCAAAAAACATTCATGGACCACATTTTTTGCTCCGAACCACAATTTTGAAGATCCGCCACCATTTTGAAGATATGTAGGTATATGCGCACTCCGAAAATTCCAAAAATGGGAACTTTGCGAACTTGGTTGCAGCATGAGGTGGATTTGGAGGCGTTCTCGGGGGTCACACCTTAAAAATAATGTGTGAGAGCAAATTTGGCCTTCGAATGTTTTGTGTCCATGGCCAAAGTTTACCCATGTCCGAAGAAAAAAAAGGGAACTGTTCGATCTGAAATTGTATGCGGCCCCGCAGTGGGCCCCCTTGGACACGCAGCCAGGCAACATTTCGTGGAGTTTGGAGGACCGCAGGGAAATGGGGGGTCTGAACACATTGTGTCGCGCTGCAACTTTTGATTTTAATATACCCTGCGAGGAACTTGCAAAAACTTGGACCTGTACTGCGACGTTGAGTTCAGCCCACCTTTTGTGGACTCATTTTGTCGATTTGCGGGCGATAATTTGGGAAAACGGGGTCGGATCACATTTGTTCGGACCAACGAAATAAAACGGAATAAAACGCGACAGAGACAAATCATTTATCATCCGTAAAAATTTTAGGGTTTTCATTTTCATGTTTCTCGGAGATCACATGGACATGGTTGCAGGAACATCGCTCATCAGGAAGAATATGGTTGTGGACATCGCGCTGTGGGGGATGCAGATGACATTCCTGATCTTTGCCAATGGCAATGTGGGGTCACAGGCAATGAACCATGCAGATAGGCATGCACTGGTTATAAAAGGGGTCGAGGATCTGACCAAGCTGCCACTGATGGAACTGGAGAATGGATTCACGAATGTGTGCGAGACTCTCGGACTTCTCGTCGGATCAGACCCGGTTGCCATGCAACATCTCAAGAAATTATTGGTCGGTTCAACAGCAGACGACAAAACAACAGTTTTGGACAGATTGATCAATTTTGACAAGGCACGTTCTTCGTTGGGATCGCTGATTGGTGAGACCTGTTCATCACTTTGTTTTGACAGATGCAAGCACACGGAAGAAATGCGGTACCTTTCAAACTTGAGTTTTTTGCATTATTGCTGATTTTCGTAATTGATCAGAATCATCAGAACCTTTCGTTTCAGCCATACGGCCCCTTAAACTGGACACCCCTCCCCCCGCCGAAAATAGGTAATCACCCTGAGAGTCAGTGAGGGCCGTAAATATTGGCCGGGAACGAATCAAATCGGGCACATCCGAATGCCTTCCTTGAGAACAGCCCTAAACGGTTATCCAGGGCTTCCCGTTTCAAAGCTCCGCCTGAAAAACAGGTAAGGACCTGAAAGGCAGTGAAGGTCTTGAAAAACGGCTGGGAACGACCCTGAATTGGATCGGGAAAACCCGAAACAACCGAAAACTGGCCCCCGAGACTCGAGGACTCTGCAAAACATGGAATTAATTGCCCTGAAAGTCAATGAAGATCTTGAATATCGGTCAGTGATGACCTTGGAAACCCCCGGTGGCAACCTTTAACGGTCAACCATGACGCACCGCTCGTTACGGAGCTATAGATATGGGCCCCGGAACAGGCGAACCCCCAGCAGGTTAATAACAGGTAATTTGGTCAATAAAAAGCAGGTTTATAAATGAATAAATAAATAAACATAAATTATAAATCAATTAGTAGACTAATAGCAAAAATGCCGTCCATAAATTATGTTCGTATTATAGGACGGTAGACCAACAGCAAAATGCCGTCCTGTTGCGTTAGGACGGCAGACAAATAGCACAAATGCCGTCCATAAATTATGTTACACTACAATTATACATATAGGAAGGCTGACCAATCTGGCGGGCCTGTTCAACATCAAGAAAACAGGTAAGTGACGAATTGTAGCGGCGAAATAATCTGCTCATACACGTGCATTTTTCCCATTTGACTGTTGCCTCCGAAACTTTTTTTTCTTTCTTTTTACTCGTATGCAGGCGGTTGAAGTCAAGCGCCAGATTTCAACAGAGCTTTCTGGAGCTGTCAGATTTTGACCTTGGTTATGAAAGAGGATCTTTAATTTGTGCAGCATGGAGTTTTTTGTTAAAATCTGAACGGTCGCAATTTTGCGTGTGTGAGTGCCAACAAATTCCGCCGCCTGTATAATACCTGAAGTTTATCCAGGTTTTCTCTTTTCAAACACATGACAGCATCAGCAGGCAAAACGAGCATGACAAAAGACTGCAGAGCCCATCCGTTGCAAACAATTGATAAAAATTTCGAAATAGAGAACAAACGCATGGTATGGGGCAGCAGAAATGTCACAGATGTCTGATGTTATGATGTTTTTCAGGCGCATCCCGCTGTCAGCGCAACCGACTCCATGTGAAAATCATTGGCCTCTGTTACGATTTTCTGCTACGCACGTGTAGGTCAGTGTGCATAACAGATTGATCCAGAAAAAACACCGACTTTGTAAAACCAGCGCATGAGTAACAGGTATTTTTATCAGTTTCGCTCGCATTTGTGCATGCGAGGTCGTCAGAACAAAATAACGATGAAACTGGCTCAATTTGCTCCAACTTCGATTTCCCAAATTGGCACCACAGGTGGGTATATCTAAGTCCTCAATAGCCGATTATTCCTTTCTGCCCCGTCGAGTCCTTTTGGAGGTGTCACCGGGGTCACATAATATTTGTCATGATACCCGGTGCCTGTTTTTAGCAAGGATTCCTTAGTCCAGATTATGACATAAAATTCAGGCACCGAATTATCCCAGATTCACGTTTGGAGGTAAAGCGTCGACCAGAAGAGCTTCACGACGCGTCCAGTCCTTGATCAAAGGAGGACCAGAAGTCAAACACAGCCAATCTCCATTCCATCTCGCAACAATCTCCATTGATGGGTGCTGAACGGTTCTTCTGTGTGAATTGGAATACAAAACAGATCAGCGGCCAGCGGGTATACCTTGTCGAATCCAAGAGACACCCGACACTTGGTAAATGTCAAACATGTTTGCTCGAAGTCCTGTAAAGGTAGGCGTTTTACGAGTAGATAGACTGCGTCAAATAAAGTCAAGCAGCAAGCAGAAAAGCACGTGGAGTTTCAGCGCATATCGATGGTTTTGTGTGCCTTGACATTTGTTATCCAAAAATCCCAAGCAGAAATCACTATAATTCCCTCCAACTTGTTAATAGACGGTCTTGTCAAGCAAAAGTTACTTGCTGACCCGAGCCTTCAGATTAACGATGTGGTAAAGGACGTGATTCTTAGTGCTTTGGGAAAAATCGATACAATGCGTGAGTACGTTTTTATTTATTTACGGAGGATTTTTTCGTTACGCCAAACGTGGATCCACCTTTATTGTTCATTGCCCATTGTTCAAAAATTAGATAAAACCCACTCTAGATTGTTGTAGATAGTCGTTGATAGACAAGATATACTCGTGGAGAAAGCAAAATGTTCTTCAATTGCACATCGCTGAAATGAGTGCGTTACAAGCATTATGTTGTGTGAAGTATTCTTTTAGGGCATTTAGGGTAACCGTTTTATAGGAGCCGGGCAATGTGGCCCTCTTCGCCGGGCCACTGGCCATGGCTGTCAACTCATGGTGGCGGTTGATGTTGATGATGATGATGGTTGTGATGATGATGAATGTATAAACTCGAGAAAATCGTTCCGAATTTATTTCTCAAGGCAAGGTCTTGATCCAGCCTCATCCGGGATTATTTTTATGAAAGGCAGAAACCTTCAGAAAAAAGCGATGATATTGATGGTGCTGCAAAAGTCAATTTTGGTTGTGATGAAGTGGAGGGGGCATAGGTACAAACCAAAAATATGCACAGTGGAACAGGCATTTTGGCAAGAAGGAACAGGCAAGATGCATATGTTCTGAGTGTCTATGCGCTGAATTTGCTCTTGTAGTCCCTAAAAAGCTGAAAATAACAAACAGAGACAAAATTGCGAATCTTGGTGCGATAATTTTTGGGTTATGTCGTTTATTATGGGGGGACACAATTGCTAGCCGTGCAATATACATAGTGTCGCCCCTTTGGCTCCCGCAGACGGTACAGGGTGTGCTTTTTCACTGTCGTGCAATTGTGTAAATATTTACTCCTAAAACGGTTTTCTTTTGCAATTTCGTTGCTATATTGCCTGCATCATTTTTTGTTATTCTGTATCATATTGCGGGCTGAGGAAATCATGGGGTTTTGTCGCTTTAAAGTCGCGCAGGAAGATCCGGTGAACAAGGGCGCAGATCTGGATCGAATATTGGGGGGGGCGATGTGGGATTATTTTTGGGGGGTCTGGGGGCGGAGCCCCAGAGGAGGATACGGGGTCTGGGGCAGCGCCCCAGCGGGTTTCCAAGGGGCAGAGCCCCTGGCAGGGGGTCTGGGGGACGGAGTCCCCCAGAAGTTGAAGAAATTTTGAAATTTCAGATCCATTCTTGGTGAAAAATTGTGGATTTTCCACTAAAAATCTTGTCAAAAAGGCACTTTTCTGGAAGGGAAAATCATCCCTGGCTCCTGTCCTTGGCGAAAGCAAAACGTCTTTCTTGTTCATGCATGACAGGAGTTTTTACACCGCGTGAAGGCGTGTGACTTTCAATTTACAAATTGTTGTGTACGTTTCCGAGCGATTCGGCGATGAAGACTGCAGTCCACAAACAAAAAATGCAGCAAAAATTAAAAACACGGAAACTGCATCCAGCCGATGGAATAAATAAATGCACAATCTGTTGGTTGAAAAAGAAACATATCCCACAACGACGCACATCCCACTTGCACGGAAAAGGAATAAAAAAATAAATAAAAGGCCTTATTTTTTGGTTTACGTCCAAAGTTCGAGAAATTCGACAGGCACGAAAAGCATATCATTCTGAAGAGGTCGAAATGGGCAAAGCATTGTCAATTGTGCAGTATTCAGGGTGTTATTTTCCGTAGACAAGAAGCAAAGGTTGACAAGAAGCGTTGACGGTGGAAGGATTACAACGTGTCAGGCTGGTGCGGTGTGGGTAAGCAAGTTGTTGACAGATAATATGAAAAGCTCCGTTCTCGGACGTGCACATCAACACAAGACTTGCTTATCGGAAAAATGAAGGGGAGATCGACGCCATCAGGAACTCAAACTTGAATGGGCTCGGTCTTCTCCAGGAGCAAATCCTGCCTTCACCAACAAAAACCAACTACTGCCATAACTCGGCTCCTTCAAAGTACCTCGGCTGGCCATGCTAAGCAAAATGTGATTGAGGCAATCGAGCATTGGCCTGACAGTAATTACACAGAAAATTCATGAACCTTTTCCGAAAAATTCCGTGAATCAGGAAACTGCTTTTTGAAACATTTCTGGCAGGACATCAACCGATTCCACTTTCCATCTTTGGCGGAGAAAATTCATAGCTTAAATTTTGGATGGGGGGACAATGCATAACTTTTGAAATATTGGGGGGGACCTGTCCCCCCCGTCCCCCCCCCCCCAGGATCTGCGCCAATGCCGGTGAGGTTAGGTCAGATTGGATTCGATTAGGTCGAGGTTGTTTAAAGAAAAGGTTCATTCGGTTGTTTCTGTGGTTTGTTTTAAGAGGTTGTTTTTAGTAAAGGTACACTACACAAACCCTAACCTGATCTAACCTAACCTAATCTAACGACCTGACCGAACCTAACTTAACTTTGCCCATCCAATAAAGCGCCAAACCCATCCCAACCGACTAACCTACCTTCCAGAGAAATAAGGCACACCCTGTGCCGTGCCAAAGGGGGGACACAATTGCACGGCTAAAGGTACTGCTGTTTTCTGAAAATGTTTCCCTGCTACCATGCATTTGTGTCCCCCCGTATAAATGACTCAACCCTAATTTTTTGAACCAAGGGGCGAAAAACCTTAATCCAGACCCGAGCATTAGTCAAAGGGCCCCTCATTTCTCGGAAATAAACGCTTTTTGATTTGATTTGATTTGATTTGACAAAAAGCGCATTATTCGCCGCTCATTTCTGGGAAATAAACACTTTTTGACTTGATTTCATTTGAATTGACTTGACAAAAGGCCGCTATCTCTTTCTTGCGCCACACAAATTCAAAATTGAACTTGTTCAAAAGCTGACCAAATAATATTGTCTATACGCACTATCAAAACGCAAGTTATCTGTTTCTGAATACACCTATACACGCAGGCAAGGATGATGTCGAGGGAGAACTGCAGAGACTGGGAAGAAGGGGCCTAAGTCAGTAACTTTTATGTTGTTGCATATTTATTTTGGAGCTCGGTACTTTTTTCCGTTTCGCTACGAACATGTTGAAAATCTTGCAGCAACAAACGAAAAAAAAAGTTCACACGCCGGATTTCCTTTCCTTCCCGTGAAAGATGAAAATTCAGTGAGCACCTCCCTCCGCACGATGAAAGATGATGAATCTGTGATCACCTTCCTCCGCCCGACTTGTTTCTCAGTTTTCTGTTTGTTTTCGTTCGACCAACAACGACACACACATTTCGACAGACCAGCTTTGCAATAAAAAGTCAACCTGTGTATTGAACGTGCGGCTCCTTTTCTTGCAACAATGCATGGTCGGCCACTGCGTCCTTTTCAGCCAAATTTGAAAAATCGGAGCAGCAGTTTGTGTTGACCTTGGCAACGAAGGAAAGGCCAAAACGATATGGGTAACAGTTCGGAATACCTGCCGACCGCCGCCTCCGCCACACACCAGCCTCTGCCGCCTTATAAATTCGGCCCGCTGCCACACAGGCGGCAGAGGCGGCGGTGGATTTTACTCGTATTTTGCCTTTGTTTTTTTCTTTTGTTTTAGTTTTTTCGATAATTTTCCTCAAAAGGCGTTTCACGATGAATATCAATCCAAACGGGGTGCTTCAGATGTCGCGATCCCTCGCACTCTATGTCATGGCCTGCTGGTCACGTTCTGATTTTCGACACCAGTTTTGATTTCGCCACACTGGGGTGCCTTTGTTACAATGTGCCAACGGTGGATTTTGCGTTGAGGGTTCTAGCCTTTTTTCCGCCCACATTTTTTTTGCATTTTTAACAAGTTTATGCAGCGCAGTTATAAAAACAATCGATGAACTTTCGCAACCTTTTCCCGCTTCTTCTGAAAAAGAGGAGCTACGCTTTGTTGACGTTGTGAATGACCGGGTTACACCAACGGAGCTCTGTCTTTTTTCTGAAGAGAGTGTGAAAGTTGAAGTCAAGATCATTTCACAAAATTCTCGTAGGCCTAAATGCACTTATCGTGACTGGGGCTGGGGCATTAGCCTTTTACTGATGCTGCCAACAGGCGCAATATTGAATCATCTTTCGAAACTGAGCCAATTTTGTGATTTTTGAAAAGGCATAAGCCTATGGGACAGGAAACACTCTGCAAGCCCCGCAATTTCATGCTTTTGTAGTTCTCTACACTGCATCAAATAGAACCGTTCAACTGTGAGAAAATTGGCTAAAAAACTGCAAAATGAAGTTCGACAACTATGAGATCGACGCGTTGTTCAGGCGATTACTTCCCCACATGTAACATCCAAACGCAAGGTGTCTCTTTTCTCTGCAGCATAATGTTTCTGCTCCGAGAAACTTTTGGCGTTATAGCAGATCACGTCGGGAAGCTTCAAAGTCCGTTACCGCTCTTAAAATCACACATTGATGACCAAATTCATCCATTCATTCATTCAAATGATTGTTGATCCAATTTGGGCAAGGCAAGGTAGAAGTTCTCAACCGCACTTTTGCGTCGTATTAACCAATTTGTTGCTGACAGGGTTGCACGTATTACAGCCGAGTCTTAGTGACCTTTGGAATGTAACTGTAGCACATTTGTCCACATTGATCTTCAACTTCCAGTTGACACACCAGTTTTGAACTGGAAAATGAAAACACGGACAACATACAGGGTGTTCGGAAAATCGGCTATTCCAGGAGTACACGAGTGGATTTCTGGAGTTTGTCTGAGCAAAAAATGTTCAAAAAATTTTTGCTCTGGCGCCCCATCCTCAAAGTACCCCTTACCCGCAGACCTAAATGGGATCGCCAAGGCATGGGGATGAGAACTGCCACTTTACAACTGGATTAATTTCTTCCTTGGTGGAAAATGAACAAATCAATGCTCTTTCGTTTTTTTTTGTCCGAGGCCTCGTTTCTGAAATAAATCCCATGGAAAAGTAGAGGGATGGAAGGGGTGGACAGGCAAAAGTCGTCGGTGGGGACCGAAACTGGCAGGCGATGTTCACCTGGAATTTGCTACCATTTATGTTCGGGTGAGTTTTTGCTACAGGTGAGCTGAAAACGGACAAAACAATTTGGGGGATTTCATCCCTTTGGATCGCATTTTTGATGCGAACAAGGACACACAGGAAAAAACAGCCGTGAACATAAATGGTTTCAAATTCCCTGAGAACATCTCCTGTCAATTTCGGTCCCAACTGACAACTTTTGCCTGTTCACCCCTTCCACCCCTCCACTTTTCAAGTGGGTTTATTTCAGAAATGGGGCCCCGGACGAAAAAAATGAAAGAGCACTTATTTGTTCATTTTCCCCCAAGAAAGAAATTGATCCAGTTGGAATTCGGCATTTCTCATCCCCATGCCTTGGCTGCCCCATTTCGAGAACGGGGCGTCGGAGCAAAGAATTTTATTGAACAGTTTTTGCTCAGAAACACTCCAGAAATCCGCTCGTGTGCGAGCTCCTGTTTTCCGAACACCCTGTATAACTAAGTTGTCAGCAAACAACCCAGCAACACATTTCACCCATTCAAAATATCATTAATAAAATCAGGAGGAGCAGTGGTCCCAGCGAACTTCCTTGCGGAACACCTGATGTCAGCACCAAAGTTTCTTCTGATAGGCACTCTCCCGCCATAACGGGCCCATCTATCCTTCACTATATGATTCCAGAAGTGCCATCAAAGGAAAAGGCATACGGAAAAATGTTTTGAAAAATACACTGAAGAACTTCTTCGACACCAGTTGGTGATACTACACAGTCGGCTGACACAACGCAGTTGGCTGACATCGCGCATCACGTTATGACAGGCTTTAGCGCGAATTTTTCAACTTTTGTGAACCACATATGCACCTCGTGTTTTTTCATTTCCGATTTGCTCACTGCTTACATACATATGTATGTTTCCCTCACAGAATTGGATGAGAATTATTATGACGTGGTTAAGAGATTGCTCGATTTGGACAATTGGCCACCGACTGGTGAGATATTTTATTTGTTTGCGTGTGTTTTTAAACGTGGTTCATATCATAATGTAAAATAATGACTGAATGATATCCCGATTTTATAAAACGAGAACTCTGCAACCAAAGCATCACAAAGCAATCACTGAATGGACACTTTGATTTTCAAAACAGAGCCACAGTTTTGGTACGCGATAGACATCCGCGTCTCAGTATTGGCATTGAACAAAAATTAGAAACATTGCATTGCGCAGAAAAGAACGCAGACTATAAACTACTGTAATGTCATGCAATTTATTGCGGCATTTGTTCAGTCGGGCACACGAGGAGAAAACGAATATCACAGGAAATCGACCCTGCGGAAACAGATTGCCGTACAATGCACCTTCTCGCCTCCATTGGCTATGAAAAATGCAAAACACAATTGTTCCTCGGGTCCCAAGAGTGTTGGATCCAAGTGGGAAAAATGGAAAGCCCTCCGGTCTAGGAATGAATTTGTTGTTCCTTCGGACCAAAACTTCGCTTATCTAAAATTCTGTTACCTAACACATGTGGATACGCGAGCTTTAGTCGCGACGTTTTTCGGGCCTTATTGAGTCATTATGCACTTCTAATTCATAATGCACTTTTCGTCTATATCCGATGAAATACAAGTTCACATTCTCTGTTGCGTTTATGGTTTCATTTCCAGACAAGGGCATCGATGATGTGGACATTGTGATGAAACTTCATGACCAGTTCGTTATACGGAAAAAGAAGCGTGAGTCCCACTAGATTGCACCTTCCCTTTTGGATGTCTTTGATTTGAGGCCGCATCGGGAGGGAATTCATAAATTTCTGGTTTATGCGTGATTAAAAACATTGTGATTTACGAAAACTTCTGCAGTGCCAGTCTTACCACCTTTTTATCCACTTTTAATGACTTGACTGCATCGAAAACATATAATTTCTCGTCTTTCTCCACATCTCGTATTTAATTTCTCATGTCTGCAGGTGTTTCACAAATGCACCGTCAAAATTTCAGGAGATATTCGTGAAAATTTGACTCCGATCACCCATTTTGGTTTTTGCGTCTGAAACCCCCCAATTTCCATTTCAGGGAGCAGGACCGATTATTCAAAATCGACAAACAACAAAATTTTCAGAATAATTCCTCACGAGTGATTGCAATTGCAGCAAAAACTAAATGACGTCCTCAGACTTCCCATTTCGGTTTAATTGGGCCTTTAAATCTCCAAAATGGGGCCAATTCTTTTGAGAAAATTTGGCATTTTTGCGCCTTTTCTCTCAAAAGAATTTTGCTCATGATGAGGGATCACTCCTGAAGAAGCGGTTGCTCCAAACTTTGATTTTGAATGTTCGCACGTATTCCCTCGAATGTATGGGCCAATTTATGAGGTTGTGGGGGGACCGGTGACCGGGGCAGAACGAACTGAGGCAGAAGTGGACTGAGGCAGAATTTTTGCATTTTTGAAAGCTTATTTTTTTTTAATTTCTCCGGGTTGGGTCACCTCCATGCAAGAACTCCCTCCAAAACGCCCTCCTTCCAATTCTACCAGAGTCCACTTCTGCGTCAGTCAATTCTATCCCAGTCCCCCGATCCGTTGTGGGGGGTCCATACCACAAAAATGGGGATTCGGAGACCATTGCGTGCGCATATATTTATTTTTGTTCTAAATCATTATGAGAATTTGGGCACTTTTTGTCGACTTTGAGTATTGTTAGTAGGCAGGATTTAGCCCTTCTTTGGGGCCCTCCAGATTAACTGAGAAAAAACCCGGGGCTCTTCAAAAAGTTGAAGATTTGGGGGAACCTTTCTTTCAAGTTGTTTTTACGTTTTCTGGGAAATTGATTCTGTGGGGAAATTATAGCACTCCACTGGACTTTTCTGTCATTTGACCACGTCAAAACCATGCAATGAGAATTTATAGCCTCTTATTTCAGGCTCACTTGTACCAACTTTAATTACTTTCGGCGCTTGTGCCGACGGTATGACTTCTTATCAGGAACTTTTGATAATATCACAACGCCCTTTAATCCTGCACACTCATAGAAAAAACAGGAGCTAATAAGGACCTTTGAGGGTTCTTGAGTTTGCAACACCAGGGGCCACCTCAAAGGTTCTTCATAGTACTCCCATTATGAGGGTATTTTAAAGATCTCTCACTTGGAGTGACTTCGGTCAACCCTCAATGTGACTTTTTGGATCCTCCAGGGCTTTTCCCCATCCATGGTGGCCTTATGGCCCTTTGCCAGTTCATTTGTCCCCAAGGGTCCTTCATTGAACCTTTTTGGCGGCGTTCATGACACTCTTCGAGGCCATTCAAGATCCCTCGATGGTTATTAACAGAACCAACTAGGTGGTAATGTTGGCACTTTTTAGTGTCTGTGAAGATCCCTCAGTGGTCGTTCGGAAAACCTACAGGATGGCACTGCAGCCACTTTGCCGTTCCATTCAACATCCTTCGGTAGTTGTTCATACATCCTCATATGTGGCATTCCATCCACTTTGCCATTCTATTCAAAGTCCATCGGTGGTTGTTCATAAAGGGTTTACTTTTCCAGAATTTTACATTGCGATAATTTGATGTTAATTTATGTTCAACAAAGTGTTTTTAAAAAACGTTAGTCTTCCAACGTTTTTAACTTCTAGACGAAAGAACAATATTTTTTAAATCCAAATTGTGCTGCAAGAAATAAATTCATATATTCCATGCAAACAATCAAAAACAAATTGGCTGCTCGCCTTGTCGATGGTCCAGTCCTCGATTTGTCCGCCATGGTCGCTAAACCTGAACTTTCATTCGGAGCTTGGCACCGATCGAGCTGGCTGTGTGCTCCGTGATCTTGCTTTTCTCTGTTGGCGAGTTGGTTCTTCGTCCAAATCGGTTGTGTCTGCCTCGATTGTCGTCTCGTCAACCTCTGTAATCCAGAAAATCAAGAGATCTTGGATTGGAGTGGTAAACACAGAGTGTTCCATTTTGGACCGCAATTGAACTTGGTGTATTGTCTCCTTCCAGTTTTATCTGGTCTTGGCGTCAAGCTTGACCATGGCCCCTAAGATTAAGGGACCAAGTAAATCACCTGTGGCCTCCAAGTCGACAGTGGAGTGGTGTATCCTTGGATGCCTGTTCAATCGGAGAGACAATTCCGATCCTGGATCAGACATGCTCCCCTGTTCGCTCTGCGAGGACTGGTTTCATTTTAAATGTATGAAGATCCAGATCAAATCCAAAGTACACTACTGGGTCTGTGCTTCCTGCACTGAAGAGCAACGCAAGGTTCTGCACGCTGCGAAGTCAATTCCATTGTTGGAGAAGTCAGTCTCTGACCTTAGAGTCATCTGCTGTGACCTTCAGAAGAGTACCAGTATTTCCAATCTGGTCGAACGTGTCTCCATTGTGGAGACTCAAATCAATGCTTTTGCTGAAGCATTTGGGCAACCCCAACAAACAAAGGCATTTGTTGTGCAGGACACTCCATCTTGGGCGTCGATTGCGGCATCTCCTTCTGCATTGCCGGACTCGACCAATTTGTCAGGCGGCATCAAGGTTGCCAGGTCCAAACCATCTCAGCCTGCAGCAGCAGCAGCAGCAGCAAAGCCCGCCCAGAAAACTCCAAAAAGGGCTGACAAACCGTCGAAAGCAGTCGGCAGTGAGGCCAAGATGACCCAAGCGTTCCAGTCAAAGCAGCATCCGCCTGGTTTCCTCCCAATGCAGGATACACGCAGGCGTCCTCGTTTCCACCGAATCAACGGCGACAAACTCGCGAGTTCTCTTCTGTTGGGCGACTCACTGGTTAAGCACACTCATTCACGGTTCGCCCCAAAGAAAATGCGAGTGCTTTCATCGCCAGGTGCCACTTCTGGCGATCTGTTGCATTTGCTGAAAGTTCGTCCAGTGCTCAACCCCAGCTTGCGAAAGGTGGTCATTCAAATCGGTCGAAACGACCACGATCAGGGTCTCTCGTCTGAAGTTCTGTTTCGCAACGTGGTTGAAATAATTCAACTCTGTCGTGAGAAGGCACCATCAGCTGAAGTGTTCTTCTCGGCCATCATAACAAAGCGTGACTTTGACACTCAGGCTCTCTGGCGAGTTAACTCCAAGTTGAAGGAACTGTGCAGAGAAAACGAAGTGCGTTTCTTCGACTTCAACATTCGGTTCTCGCATCGCTTCTGGGCTGCGGACGGTTCGCATCTCAGTCAGCTGGGTAATACCAGATTGGCCCAACTGGTGTTGCGAAACATCGATCCAGACGACGACGACGACGACGAGTCAGGTTGGCCTTCAGATGAAGTAAATCTCATAAATTTATGAAGTGTCGGCAGTGCAGCTCAAATTCTTCCGAAAGACCCTGTCATCGTAATGTTGTATTTGTTCCTTTATTTGTGCTGCCATAGTCACGAAAATTCCTTTCACTTGTTTATGTTATTATATTTTGTGTACTCGCCCTCTTGGCTTCGGCATCATTGGGGTCAAATTCGGCAAATCTTGCAACTTGAGCAGGCAATCCGCTTTTCCCAGCTGCATTGGCTCTTTATTGTATTGGATCTCTTGAGTGGATACTGGTTTTTCTTTTTCTTCAAGTGCACAAAGGAGGCATCGAAATCACACTTTAATCCTGCCTTCCTTCCTTTTTCCCAAGCCGAGCTACAAAACATACCAGCTGGCAACTTTGCTGGCAACTACAGCATCTTGACTCCTCGGTGTGGTGCTATTGCTGGGTCAGAGGTCATTGCCACCCAAATCTTATCCCGGGAGTATTCCTTTGAGCCTGTTGAACCATTCACAAGAAGGGTTGAGGATGAACGTGCCACCATTCCGTTGCAGTCTCCTGCTCTTTCTTCTAAACATTTAGCCGCATCAGCATCTGGGGTGCCCATTGTTGAATGTATTGGCGCTCATGGGCCCTTGGAGCAGGGTAAACTTACAGCTGTGGGTAAACTGATTGATTCTTGTTCAAAAGCATTTGATTCTGCTTCCGCTCCTCGTATGATTCCCATTCCTGATCCGTGCAGAAACTCAAACCCACGCAATTCAGGCCTAAAGGTATACCTGCCGTCTTGTAGCAATGGGTATGGCAATAAAGACCAAAGCAAAAATCATCTGTGTGTAAAGTCCCTTCAAAGAAAGGATTGCGGATACAATTTGGAAAGCATTAAAATTATTTATGCCAATTGTCAGTCACTTTGCTCTATTAAGAAGCAGACCGATTTGAATACTTTAATTGCTGATACTGGCGCAAAAATAATCTTTCTTGTAGAAACTTGGTTAAATGATTCGTATTTTAATTCGGAACTGTTACTTGACGACTTTGCTCTCTATCGTCGTGACAGATTGACCGGTCAAAAGCTGGAGGAGTCCTAGTGGGCATCCACAAATCTATACGAAGTCGGGAGTTGCGAACAGACCAAGTTACTCACGTTTCCACTGAAATAGTCATGTGTGCTGCCGAGGTTGATGGCAAGGATAGGTGGTGTAATTTGGTTTGCTTCTACAGCCCTCCGAACTTAGCCAACGTCCAAGTAAATTTTTCTGACCTGTATAATTCTGTTTTATATGCTATAAAAGGAGCCTCAGGAAGTTGCCTTCAAAATGTAATTATATGCGGTGATTTTAATGCGCCTGGAATAAACTGGCTAACACTAAGTCGAGAAAGTGGTCAGGCAGGTCCTATCTCTAAGGAAGCACTGTTGCTCGATATTGTCAATGAATTCTCCTTGAAGCAATTGGTTTCATCGCCCACTCACTTCTCAAATAAAGGCTCTGGAAACATACTTGACCTCGTTCTTACAAATCTTGAAGACGACTTTAAATGTGATCATAAAGTCATTCCAGGAATATCTGATCACGAAGCGATTTTCTTGATCTTACCTGTTCGAAAGTTGTCAGTGTTACAACCCAGTGTAAGTTCCTGCAGTACGATAAAGCTGACTGGACTCAGATTCGTTACAGAATATTAGGTGCTTTCTCTACTTTCGCCCGTGTCCACCAGGATAGAGATGTGAATGAAAACTGGGCTATTTTGAAAAGCATGCTTCTTGAAGCTATGAATTCTATCCCCTCAAAGAGCAAAGCGAAAAATTCCAAATTCCCATGGGTTAGCAGAGAGCTCCGAATACTCCTTCGTAAGAAGAGACGTCACCACTCCCTTTGGAAAAAACAACCTTCAAACAAAGTCTTACGTGAACAATATACGAGATTGAGATCACTTTGCAATAACCTCCATAATGACCTCTACAACGATTTTATCACGGAGACCTTGGACTCCCATCATTCTAGAGACTTTTGGAAATATATCAAGTCACGTAAAACTGGACCAGCTATTCCTCCTCTTGTTAACGAAGACGGTGCCATAATTGAAGATTCTCAGTGCAAAGCTGAAATATTAAACTCTTCCTTCCAAGCCAATTTCTCTAATCAACTCCCAGGCGGGAATTATCCTACTTTTGTTGTCCCAGAAAACATTGCCGATATGCCGCCAATCGAAATCGACGAGGTTGGTATTTCTAAACTTCTTTCACAGATTGAAGAGAAAAAATCAGCTGGACCCGACGGAATTCCTGGCAAATTAATAAAATATCTTTCCAAAGAGCTCGCACCATTCGTTACAATATTATTCAAGCAAATACTTTCAAGTGGTGTCTTTCCAAATGACTGGAAATGTGCTATTGTTGTGCCCGTTTTCAAAAAAGGAAAATCTAGCGATCCCAAAAATTATCGCCCAATTTCACTAACTTGTATTTTCAGTAAAATATTTGAGCATGTTATATGTACGAATGTTATGTCTCACTTGGACTCCTTTTCATTCTTTAGCCCGCACCAACACGGTTTTCGAAAGGGCCTTTCTTGTGAGACGCAACTTGTATCCCTGTTGGACGATCTAGCTAGGGGCATGGATCTGCGCAAAATCACGCATGCGGTATTCCTCGACTTCCAAAAGGCATTTGACAGAGTGCCGCATGATTTGCTCTTGCACAAATTACGACATTTAAATCTTTGTCCGAATGTTCTAGCAATTTTCCAATCGTTTCTATCCCTTCGATCACAGCGAGTCCGCGTTGGCTCTGTTCTCTCTGGCAGCGTCTCCGTCACCAGCGGAGTGCCACAGGGCAGTGTACTTGGCCCTCTGCTCTTCATATTTATATCAATGACCTTGTAGCTGGCACTTCAAGCAAGATTCGCCTTTTTGCTGATGACTGCCTGGTGTTCAGGACTATTGAAGGTGATGACGACCTATTATTCTTACAAACTGACTTGAACACAATCGTTGACTGGTGCAAAACATGGAAAATGGATTTAAACATTGACAAATGCAAATCCATGCAATTCCATCGTTTGACACACGCCCCAGCGTGCGACTACAACATTGATGGAACCAAACTTGAGTGTGTCTCCAGCTACAAATATCTTGGTGTAACAATATCTGAAAATTTGTCATGGCGAAATCACATTGAAATCATCAGTGCCAAAGCAAATCGGATTTTGGGCTTTGTAAGGCGCACCTTTTCCCATTGCGAACCTAGCTCCAAATTATTAGCATATAAGTCTCTTGTGAGGCCAATTTTGGAGTATGCGTCCTGCGCATGGGATCCATATCAAGTTGGGGATATACTCCTACTTGAGGCCGTCCAGTCAAGAGCCGCTCGTTTTATCAGCAACTCATATGCCCGCACCGTAAGCGTTACACAATTAAAATTAAACCTGAAACTCCCTTTGCTTGAACACCGTCGCAAAGTACATCGTATGTCGATGTTCCACCTTCTTTACAACAACAACCTGGGATATAAAATATCTGAGCTTTATCGCGCGCAGTCCCGGAGAGATGCTGCAAATCCAATTCCAATTCCCTAGTGCGGCCGCAATGTAGAACAAATCCATACTTGAGCTCTTATTTTCCCCGCTCAATTAAAAACTGGAATGTTCTTCCTGATGCCATTGTCCGGTCGATTTGTCACGACACATTTCTTAAGAATGTTGAACTGCTGTATTTTGGTTCATAAACTTTTCGCATCAATTTTCATTGTGTAATTGCTTGTTATAAATAGTTTTTAATTTTGATATTGTTAGTTATAATTATTAACCGCCAAACTTTGTATTTGTGGTTATTAAAATTGATTGATTGATTGATTGACTTGAAATATATTTGTCTTCTGAAACTTCATCGTTAAGTTTACGAAGGTTCAGAAGGCAAACATATTTTTGTACGGGTTTGGAGACCATGGCGGAAATGGAGAATTGGGTCATGGCGAGAAGCGGCGACAATGGCACAGCCACGTTTGATTATTTTCGCATGAAATATGTGAGGTTCATTTTTGACGCACAATTTTGGGTGTAAAAATGAAAGGCCTCCCGATTTGAAATTAAATTTCGAAAACTCCCGTTTAAAAACTATTTTGTTGCACAGAGATTAACTGTCGCATTGCAAAATATCTGGCTCAACATAGGTACGTTTCTTGCGAGGAGGATGCTCTTGTAGGTCCCAGAGATTTTGAACATAAGCAACCTACCCTATAACAACTGTCCTAGCCCTACCTATCATCCTAGCCCTACCTACAATCCTAACCCTAATGATTATGTCCAAAAAATCTGGGACTTAGGAGCACATCCTGCAATCGACGAAACAAGCCGTTCAGTAACAAACGCATGTTGAGCAACCAGCGCAAGAATCAGACTGAAGACGGCGGTTGCACCACGATGACCGACACTCAGAACCCCAAAGAATGCACCCAACGCCAGAGAGAGAGAGAGAGAGAGAGAGAGAGAGAGGAGAGAGAGAGAGAGAGAGAGAAGGAGGGCGAGGGAGAGGCAAAGATGTTCTGTCAATATAGGATATTAAACACATTATGAAGTCTTTTTAAATTGGGGTCGACATTCCATTCCATTGTTAAGCAACACCATGCTTTTATATGGTAGCCATTTACACATCCTTCCCGCACTACATAAATTTGCTTCTCAATGTGGAGTCACGACATTGATCTGTTCAATTGGCCAAAGAAAAAATCCGGTTTGCTTGAAACCCAGCATGCACATGTGCACGTGGCCATTTGAGCAACAATTGGTTCTCCCAATTCGATTAGGATCTATACACTTCAGCTAAGATCCGGCTAAAAGTGGTTTCACTGTTGCTTCTGGATTCGCCAAGCCACATCAAGGGTGTTTTAAAGACATTTCCAAAGTGTCAGACTTCATGTAGCATTGAGCGTCCCTGCGTCCACCTTTTCACCAAGAACCCTCATGGGTGCTTTCATAGCTCCTTCGCTCACGATTCCCCAAGACTGCTACCTTCATAGCGCCTTTTTCTGATTAATACTACGTCAACCCATCTCAGAGGTCGTAATTTACCACCCAAAATTGACGATGTGTCTAAAAAGATCTTCCGACTCTTTTAAGAACCCTCATTTTTTGAATTTTAGTCGAGGGTTGAACATATCCACTTTCATGCCTTCAAGCACCATTGAAGGATATTTATAGTACCCGAAAACATGGTCGATTTCTATCAGTGGCGGGCGATTCACTTGAGAAGATACCTGTCCTCTTATTTCAGGACCACTGATATGTTTCTAGCTGTTGTAACACTTGTCCTCTTATTTCAGGACCACTGAAATTGAACTCCCTTTTATAAGGGTTATATCTCGCACACAGATAAACTCGTCCTGATATTCAGGACCTATTCAGGATTACGCTTCAAAATTGACTCGAACTCCGAATAAAAGGCAGCCTTCTTCCAAAGTGCTCTGCTACTCTGTTCAACCCAAATGAAAGTTCTCCCTCGGGAAAACTCATGAGACCCATAAGGTTAATGTCTCAGCACCCAAAGGCGATGGTTATTGAAACCAGCCTTACACAAAAAATCCCAAATTAATTCTCACGTTTGGTTCCCATAAAGTGTAATGTTCGCAGCACTGGATCTCGATCCCAAATCAAAATTCTATGAGATAGAAATTCTCCGTGGTCCACTCAAGATCACACTAAATGTTTCTCACAAAGGTTTCCCAGGTGTTCCCCATAAATTGCTTATGTTTCCTCTCATCAAAATAGATCACAACAGTTGAACCTGAATCCCAGCGTTCGAGTTCGTTGCCCCTGTCGACATCCGCAACCCTCGGTTTACTTCAGATAATTATCAACACTGAGATGAATAAGATCAATAACACAGAAGTTTTTCATTTCTAGAATTCAAGTTTTTGTTTGTTGCTGAAACCCATGATTTTCCCCATTAACAAACACTCCATTTTCAAGGATAGTTTTTAGAAAAAGGTTATATGGTGTTTGAGGGGTGATGTTTTCCCAGGTAAAGTTTTCCCCATTTTCTCTCACAGTATTAGCACATTTTAAAGTTTTGCGACACTGGACTCACCAGAACACTTTTCCAATTGTTTCGAATGCAACGTTTCACGCTCGACTCGCGGCTTTCACTCAGACTTCCCACTATCTCCTTCGACTTTTCCTTTCAACTTCTCCAGCACGACTGCCAATCAATACTTTACGTTGACGACCATCCCTCCATGGGAAGGATCTTCCACTTTGACGATCGCTACGATCGATCGACGACTCAGAAACGCTTGAGGCTTTCCGTTCTTCACAACTTCACCGTCAGAATTCTGCAGCACGACTGACTCTGAATTTTCTGATCAATTTTCACCGAACATTTTCATTGCGCAACACCTTCCAAAATCCCAAAGTGACCCAAAATCCCCAAAGAAATTCATCATATTTTCAGCTGACGAAATACCTCCAAAGGCACCTAAAATTGTCACTTTCTGCATCCCTTCAGCACATTTCTCGGGTGAAGAAACGTGTGGCGTCCTCTCCGAATGTGATGTCGATTTCAAAGTCCACTTGTGCCTCACTCGCCTGGGATCCTCTGCCCCGCACAAAATGCAGGATATAAGAGGTTTTAATCCCAAACCGAGATGATGTTCCAATAAAATTTGCAACTCAAAACATTCCCGATTGCTCTTTGCTTTCTTCTGCTCTGAGCCCAACGGCCTGACACTTTAAGCGTTGCACAATCCCCGTTTTTTGCCTTTGCTTTTCGAATGAAATGATCAAAATCTCAATATTTTGCAACTACATGATCGGCCAAAAGTCCCTCAAATCAATTACCCCTTCAACCCTGCTAACAGTATTCGCTCCCGCTGGAAAATACGCATTTCTCCGCGTTTGATGCAACGGAATACAATGCAATTTTAGAGCGTGAGCCATTGAGCGAAGTTGGACAGTTCAGTGACGTAACCAAACGCCTCTGGGCGACACTGAACCCAGGCAGCATTTTATGCGTCAAACTCAGGAACTTGGCTCCAAAATGACTCAAGAGCCCTTTGTCTAGCGCCATAAGTTTCCGCCAAACAGGAGTGATTCCTGCGCCTGACCAATCCATTCCACTCTTGCGCTTATTGCCGTCTTTTTCCCCAGTTGCACCAATGACTTTTTGTTGCGCCCGGCGCATTTGCTGGCACTTGAACCGTGTGCGAAGCCTGCGTGTTTCTTGC
>JASGXE010005417.1:0-37491 GCA_030068105.1 Sinentomon sp. SZTP_YWyxl
GATCAGGTCTCCCATCACAAAACGGTCACTCGTGTGCAACTGAACGGAAGTTTTCTCGCAATTGCTTTTTCTGCCTGTTCCGGATTTCAAATTAACTCATTTTTTGCGTTTTTGTCCAATTAGGATGAAATTTTGACCAATTGTGCGTGAAACTCTGCCCAAAAAATAGACCACAATCAGCCATATTGGTCCATTTCAGGTAAAGTTCAGGTACATTTCCAATTACGGAGCTGCTTTTTCCCTAGCGGTGAAGTTACATAAATGCTGTAAAACAAAAAGTAATGGTGCAAGGAAATGAAAGTGGTCTGTTTTGTAGTCCTGATTTTGTTCATTTTCCACAAAAAATTTCAGCCAAATTCGTCAATAAACTCAAAAGTTGAGCAAAATTTGTTAAAACGCTTCTTTTTGAACAATTCTTTTGGTGCACAGTAAGGTATTAACGATAAAATTGAGCCCTATACGGAAGGAATGGGCTCCCGTTCAAGCAATTGTTTTGCCTAGCAACCCCAGAAGTTTTCAGACGGTTGAGTTGTTTTGATTCAAAATTACGGGGGTTTGCTAGGCAACAACACATTGCTTGAACGGGAGCCCATTCCTTCCGTATAGGGTCAATTTTATCGTTAATCCTTACAAATTGAATTGACCTCGGTTTGACCCTGTGTAGAAGTTTAAGTTTGATCAATATCTATCACCAAGTCGAGGGTAGAAAAAAAGGGTGATACCCTCCCTTGAATGGGGTCTGATCCCTCGTAAGTTACAGACGAATGGGGACTGATCTTTCTTGGTGATTGGGGGCTGATGTTTCTTGGTGAGATACTCAGGAATGGGGTCTGAACTTTCTTGGTGATTTTAAACTGATCTTTCTTCGTCAGTTGCACCGGAATGTCTGATCGATCTTTCCAAGAAGTTACACTGAATTGAGATCTAATCTCTCTTCCGTATGCAGTTTCTCAGATTGACTTCATTTGATAAATAAAGCAGTGAGTGCTCCATTTGAATATGAATGTTTGGGAGATGGAGGGACGGGTAATGTGGTGTTGGCGACTCGATAACATCTCCCAGACAGAAGTCTTCGTTGAGAATGATGCATGCAAGGGAAAATGGTTTATGAAGGCTGTCCAGAAAGTAGGTGCACTTTTGTCTGCTCCGCAACGCAACCTTGAAGGATTTTGATGTTCTTTGTGTGAAAAGAAAGCTCAATTCTTCACCTTTTCAGCATGCTTTGAATGGATTTTCTCGGGTCTCTCGAACTCTGATGATAGCATATGAAGCAGAGGTCATCTTTGTGCACTGGTCCAAATTAGGCACTTGTGCAGGCTATCACAATAAAGTTTACAGTTTCAAACTTCCTCAAAACTTGGGTCACAGGCATGGGAAGTTTACAGGCACTTGCATACTGTTAAATAGGACAATTCTCTTACAAAAAGTCGATTCACGCCCAAATGGGGCGTTTTTAACGAAAGATTGAAGACTGTGTTCGAGCAAGAGCAACCTCGACGCCAAATGCCAACCATCAGCAATGATCATGTTCAATTTTTGCAAGATTTCAGAGATCAGGATCACCAAATGACCATGAATGATCTTGCCGGATCTTCTGGGATGTTTTGGCCAACAGATGGACACATTATTCCTGGATACAACTTCACACTTCACTTTTGTAAAGCAAATTTTGCCATGTGTTCTGCTGATTTTCAAATTGCAGCCAAATTTGGAGATTTTGCTTGGGATGATGGATTCCGTCGAATCCAGGGGGTGGTGTCAATATTTGTTGGCCAGAATGTGCTTCCACACCATCCCAGTGGTACTCACTTTGCTTCCAGTGACTTTTTTGATTTCCCCGACTGGAGGAATTTTTGACGGGAAGGAAATAGTGAGGATGAGATGTGCTAAAATGGCACTTTTCCAGTATAGCAAATGGAGCGCTGAAAAATGGATTGTTGACAATAGACCACATCACATACAATGATAACAGAAGTGTCGCAGAATGCGGGAAGGGTGCATTGATAAGAGACTTGGGACATTTTGTCCAAAAATTCCTTTTATTTTTTTGTAGAAGAAAAAGTGCACCTAATTCTTGGACAGCCCTCGTACATTTTTTTTTACTTCCTGACCTGTTGAGTGCAGCCATCAGATTGCAGATCTGCTTTCAGAAGGGGCCATCACTTTCCATTTGTTCAGAATGGGCCAATAATTTGCAGTTGGCTTCAACAAAAATCAAAATTTAGACTCGCTGATTCTTTTAACTGCATACCTACCAGTTGATTTTTGATCTGCTGCAATTCATGGTTGAATTTATTGATGGAATTATTCAGCAACAGATTGCACACTGGAGATGGCCAGAGATGAGATGTCTCAGCCACCTCTGGTTTTGCCTGGCTCTGACTGAGCCCACTTTCAAACCATCGGACCCACCACATCAGACATAATGCATCCACCAAACACACACTCTCACATCTGCTGTACATGGACGACATCAAACTTATGACATCCACTGAATCACACCTCCACCAGCTTCTCAAAATCACGGAAATATGTTCCTTTCTCTCTTTCTCTTGACAGCAAAATGTCCCGTTCAGAAGGGTGAGAACGGAAGATATTGAAATTGATCCAAGATTAAGAGACAATTCCTTTGAAGCTAAGGTTAGTTCCAAGTCTCCAGCTAGCTGCCACTTTTGGGTAATGTCCAACTGATTCTGGTTGTTTGGGGACGGGGAAAGAACTGCGCTCATGGGTCACAGGTGGTTCCCCGCCGTGAGTTCATTCTGCTTGACCGGCTGTTGACAAACTGAGGCTGAACACGACAACCCAAATGGAAAAAATCTCATGAACTAAGATTGCGTCACACCACAAATTTACTGATGTTAATGTCGTGTCAGTAATTGTCTGAATTGAGGCCATTTTCCAGTCGACCGAGTATCTTCTGAGACGACGTTGCGACCCCTGTGGTTGGTCTGGAGCTTTTTTCAAGTCAAATGACACAGTGTTCTCTGCCGCTGGAGTGGTGTTGTGCAACTGTCGCAAAATCAAAAGACTAAGCGACACAGCAGAGAGGTCAAGTTGGCAGATACCTAACTTCAGATGGTAATACGTTTAATTTCTGTAGATGAAAGCTTTTACCTTGGTTTATTGTCTTCTTACTCGTAATGATTGATGATGCTTCATTTACCAAAATGTTCGGTCCAATGGACCACAAAATGACGTCCGAGACCATACCTTGGAAAATGAAGTGCCACCAAGTTAGCCCACCTAAGTATTCCTCACACATGGAGCCTCATTTCCCAATTTGTGGCCGACAGTCATTTTGTGGTCCATTGGACCACACCTTGGTAAACGAAGGGTTAAAAGATGATGTTCTTGAATAATTTGGCCGGAAAGGTTTGTTTTTTTTTTCGACAACAGCTGATGTTGACCAAGAAGTTCAAAGTTTAATGCTTGTAATGGTCCTCCGGATCACATCCTGGAATGTTTGCGGTCCAGTGTGCAACTCCTGGTGAATACGCCAAGAGTGGCACACGCTTCCTTTACCAACCACACCGTAGTAAAGGAAGCGTTAAAATAAAAGATGCATTCTTTTAACAAAAAAAAAATTATCACTGGAGTGTCCATCAAAATTTGATCAATTCCACGACATACGTACTTGAAAATTGGCACCACACCAGTATGTAAGATTTCATGCTGAAATTAGGTCGTGACAGAATCAGTTTGGCATGTTTTTGGAGTTGCAGAGGCTTTTATTGCCAAAAGCTGCATTTCGTAATGCTTTTCCAGCACAGGCCAGTTTAGATGTTGACAATAAATACCTACAAGCATGGCAAGAAAATGAGAAAACAGCTTCAGTCACTATCTTCTTTGATGCTTTCTTCAACTTCATGCAAAATTTATCACGATTGATTGGACAGTGTATGTACTGCCAGCACTGATTCTCCCAACATGCTGACGATCGCAGTTTTATTTTCCCCGAAAAATATGAAAACCAGGAAAATGGCTTTTGGTTGGAACATTCGTATCTGCACAACTCCCAAAATGCCGATTTCATGTTTTCAGAGGCAGTGGGCCTCAATTATTTTGCCAGGCTGTGTCATCTCAGGTTGCATGGATGATTTCTGTGCACCGTAAACACTCTCTCTCATTCTTTTCCCTACCATCTCTCTCTCTCTCTCTCTCTCCAATTATTGCATTCCTTTCGGCAGGGAGATGGTAGCCATGTTCCTGCAGACAACTTCCAGAGGACCAGATTTGGTGTGGGATACAATGACGGGGGCAGGACAAGACAAATGATAACCCCACAAAATGAATGGGCTTGGGCGTGGAGCACAGGGCGCATGGATTGGAATGAAACTGCTGACGAAACGACAGAACAGCAACCGGCCAGCCAAGGATGGGGGCGGAGATACTGAAAACCAATTTTTAATTTTTGAGAGATAATTTACGAAATTTTGTTGTGCCTTTCAATTGAGCTGATTGTCCAGATGTCAGTCATATCATCTGGCATTGCTTTTTTAAAATTTCCTGAGCTGTAGTTTTTATTGTGACCATTTTGACTTTTCCGTTTCTCATTCTGCAACGCTGTCGATTTTTGGAAGCTGAAAAAATATCTGGCAAGTTGGAGGTGACACAATAGACTCCATTTTATTTCATTAATGAATTTTCATAGCTGTGCTGTTGGCTGAAGAATGTAAAGAATCGGCTAATCTTAACTGTGCTTCGATCTTGGCGAGTTTATTCAAGAGGGAGAGAGGCCTGCTGCGACAGTCCTTTTATTTTAAATGCGCCAACGTATTGATCTTGGTGTCAAAATTCAAATCTTCCTTTGGTCTCTTTTCCACCCCATCTCATCTCGGCCATGGTAATTTAAATTCAGATGCACTTTTGTCTTTGGTGTGGGGAAAGATGCGAAAACATTCGCAAAACATGATGTGTGGAATTTTTGCACCAGCTTGCAGATTTCATTCAGTTTTTTTTTCACTTTTCTCTCTCTCTCTCTCTCTCTCTCTCTTTTCAGAGCGGTGCTGACAATTTGTACGGTTTCAGGGCCAATCAGGACCTGAAGTGTGTCAAGGGGAAAGGCTTTCGTCATGAGAAGACAAAGAAAAAGAGAGGAAATTACTTTGGAGGTCAAATTACAACCGAAGTACGCTCTATTAAATTTGATTGAGATTGAACTTCTGATCGGCCAATTGGCAGATCGACATGCGTTCCTGGTTTTTTTTTGCATTTGGGATGTGTGTGAGGGTGATAATCGATTGTTTTTTGGATTCTTATTTTCAAATTGTTACATTTAAAAGGTTGCGAAACTAGTTTCGATCGTGGAGTTGAATTGATTGCAATAAAACGAGACAATTCAGCCAGATATTGATAGTTTCTTTTTGTCCTTCCGTTCCAGACCCGACCCAGGAATAGTCTTGCACGAACATGTTCTGGGCTTGTTTTTCTTTTTATGATTCGCTCTGGGAGAAGCGGTGATGCGTTAAAATATCCGTCAACAATGGCAACACGTTCTGATAAGTTTCTGAATACAAAGTCTTCCGTTTGACAGGCTGTGCTGCTACGATTTCGGACCTAAAATGTCGGGTCATTGTTGAGCACATCAAGTTTTTGTACCTTTTAAGAAGGCAGTGCAATGTACTTACTTACTGTCCCTGAGGTTCGGGCAAGCCAACTACAACAAACGAAGTCAGTAGTGATTGCGATGGAGCAGCGCTGCAAGTCTATCTGGTCAGTCAGCAGTTCAGTGATATGGGGTTCTGTCTCGTCTGATTTGAATAATTCGTACACTGCCCCACAGCAATCACTACTGACTTAGTTACAATTGACTTGCAAAAATTTTGTTTGCAGAACCACACCTGAAGGACAGACATTTTCAGTCAAAAACCGAAGTAATGGCTCAAGGAAACTAAATCCATTTTGGCCCAAGGAAACATAATCTGCTTCAGCAAATTGAGCAGCAATGGAGCAAAGGTGTTGGGTGGTGTCTTTGAGAACCAAAGAGGTAAGATAGCAGAAAAGGAAAAAGCCAGGAAGGGGGCCACATGGCTTGAAAATGGTCAACATATCGCTATCGGAAAGGGATGAAAATATTAAGGGGTTTGCCTTTTTTGACAAACAGCTCAATGTGATTTTTGGACAAAATAGTTTGAGAAAGATCTGTAATTTGCCAAAAGGGCGAACCCCTTCAATGTGTTTACTATTTTTGGAAATGACCCTAGAATACTGTTTGCCCTTTTGGCATACTGTACGGGATGCCACACGTACTTACAAGGGGAAATGGTCGGGACAGGGGAAGAACTCAATCTGACATTTCTCACTGCAATTGGCTCCCATGTGTCATGCAAGTTCAGGCCAATATCTGGGTCAATCAGCAAACACGGACAACTGACTACCATGTGATTCGCCAGCACGAATCTTTACCACTTATCTCGAGTTTCTGTTTGCTGATGCACCCACATTTGGCCGAACTGACAAACACGAAATAAAGCACTCTGGACATAAATAAATAAACTGCACTCTGGAAGGGAAGGGGAAATACCAGCGATACCACGAGTTCGTTTACCAACCAACCATTGGGTTCACTGCCATTGAGATTCGCTATGTCGAAACTGTTAAAATGTCACACTGATAAATTTGCTCAGTTAATTGAAGAGTCGGACACGAGTGGTTATCATTTTTAAACTAAATTAAATAAGTGTTTATTGCATCTCTTAGGACAGACGCTCTTTCTACAGAACTGACACGACTTGTTGCCATTAAGACTTATCAGAAGAACTAAATTAACTAACCGCCAAACTAAGATGAAACTGACGAGTGTAGGATGACCAGCGAAACAACTGATGACAGATGAGAACTTCAACTTTCAAGCAAGGATGGTGATTGATGACTTCAAGCAAGCACTTGATAAATCACAGGAAGACTACTTTTTCTGGAACTGTTTTGAGCGCGAATCAGCGCGATTGATTGAAGTGAACCCTCACATAGTTCGGCGAGAACCTTTTATGCAAAAGCAGCGCATGGAAAATTACCCAAAAACTGATGGCAACCAATTCTCTGACAACTGAAAGTGATACACGTCAGCATGCACAGGAAGAGGGGAGGGTGAAATTAAGCCGCCTGCTGGCTGTTGCTGCTCTGGAAAGATGCCACGTAGAAGACCTTTTCCGGCGGCACACGCCACAAATCTTATTCGTTAACTTTTGCCTTTTAAATGAAAGTGCCGTCTTATGGTATTGCTGAGTCTGCATAAACTGCCCGACAACTGAGGTTGAGATTTGGCTAGCGCCAAATTGACAGGAAGCCCTGCAAATTTGCTCTGAATAATGGCTGCCGAATTGTCGCCGGAAAAGTACTGTGTTGAACATGAAAATGCCAGGTCAACCTTGTACGTAACCGTACAATACTGATAGTGACATATCGTATGCGCCACAAGCAGGGATGGGTAAGTATAATACTTAAGTATTATACGTGAGTTTTCTACGTATAATACGTCGTATTATACGTACGTATAAAAATGTTTTATACGTACGTATTATACGTGCCAAAAAATTAAGATGTGTGACACATGACTTGGGGGTGGAATTTAACAAGGAAGTCAATTCCGAAGTTCATTTACAACTCAGAGCAGTGTAGGAGAAATTAAACCCGAATTAGTTGTCAGAAATGATGGCGATCGCAGGAAGGGATAATACCTAATAACAGCTCCTATTGCATTTTTAGATTTTTGTCTAAAATGATGTATTTCTTTTCAAAATGGGTTTCATTGTTGTATTCTGTGAGCTGTAGATGAAAATCAAAAAAAAAAAATTGCCATTTTCTCCTGAATTCCGAACAGAAATACCCCGGATCCTTCACTCTGCCGATGATCCATGACATCGATGAACCACAAGCTGTCCACCTTGGAATGGAACTCAAATGCCAGAATTCTCACTCCCATCCCACAGCTGGATTTTTGCTTGCATCTGGCAGGATTTTGATCAACCTTTTTGCTTCACTGTCAATTTGTCCAGGTTCGGGGAGCTTGGTTTCGTCTGACTTCTCCCCCACTCCCATTGACCATGTTAAATTCAAAGAAAAACATTTGGCTTTCATGGGTTTCTCTTTGTTTTGGGGATATTTGATTGCAGGCCTTCCACAGGCGAATGCCTGGATTTTTTTATGGAAGTTCACACTCAGGTGTATGCACTCCATTCAGGCAGTCTTCTTGTTTATTCTTAAAAAAAACTTTTTGTTTTTTTTTCAACATTTGCAGTTCATGCAGGATTTTCTGCCATGTGCTCTGCGCTTATCATGGGCGAACGTTTTTTTTAGTCTGCACTCCACCAAATAGTCATAGCAGCACAGGCTCTCATGCTAATCATCAATGGTGAACAGCAAAATTCTCAGAAAACAGCACAGTTCATCAAATTCCCTGGAAAGGGAAAGGGAAGGCAGGGGGAAATGGGAAGGAGGGGAAAGGTATGGGAGGGAAGGGAAGGATACGAGACCGTAGGCTGTATTAGCTGTACCTAAGGGGTAAAGGGTAAAGTAAGGCTGGGGACAGAAGTTCGGAAAACATACCAATCATCGGAATGTGGATGGGGCCCAGTTATCATTTTGCATTCAATGAAGGACAGATGAGACAACAATCACACAGATGCAACCACACAAGAACACACCCAAGCAAGCATCATCAACCGGTGCACACCACACGCATTCACAATCTCAAATGAAATTTATGCAAAATAGTGGATAAAAATGAAATACTCGTAAAGATGAGAGAAAACTAAATAGATGATGAAATTATCGTGATGAAACAATGATGAAGCAATCGTGATAAAATGATCGTGCCATGATTGCATGGCCATTCAGTGCTTTATGCTAGGCCTTCACCCCAATGCCATATGAATTTGTAGGCACTTAGGCAGTTTCAAGCATGTGTGCTTGCCATTTACTGGCTGTCACTGCTGAGTCGTTTTTCTGGTGATCACACCAGAAAGAGAATTGGCACAGGAACATTAAGTCGGCCCGATGAAGTTGGGTAAGGCAGCAGGCAGCCCCAGATTGAATCCGGCAGTCAGGATTTCTGGGGCCACCCTCGTTATGGTACAAGCTTCCGTTGCAAATGAGGGTTGCAAAGGTGAGACAAAGCATGAGGTTCATTTTTGGCACTTTCTCATTGCCACCATTCTTGCATCAATTTCCTGCTTAACAAGGTTGTCCCCAGTGATGTTAGTTTTTTGCCTTCTCCTACGAAGAATTTGTCATTTTTGGTTTTCTGTGCACTTCTCTCTTTTACCAGGCACATACCTACGCATCTAGATCTATGTGAAAAAAAAGATGTACCAAGAGGAAAGTTAATAATTTCAATTTGGCAGCATCAACTTTCACACATGATTGGTGCACATACAGTTTTTTAATGCATTTTACAATGGTGTGTGCAAATACAATCTTGTGGGGCCAACTTGAAAGCGGGCTGCACGGGTTAACTATTTTATGTTTTTGTTTCTTTCATTGATGAATGATGCTCGTCAGTATTTTGATGTAACAAATTGAATGTTAGCATGTTAAAGAGCTGCTTTTTCTGCAAAAAATGAGGTATCACTCGACTTTTAAGTTTTATACGTTTTCTACGTGTATTATACGTACGTATTATACGCGCGTATTATACGTGGAGTTTTATACGTTTACCCATCCCTGGCCACAAGTCTCGGGTCAAATGGACGAATAGGGTTTGCGTGTTTTCTCGCACTATGAGGCTTTGAATTTGACGCTCAGTGCGGCAAGGTGGCTCTCCTTTCGTTTGTGCTCATCAGCCAGAGTGAAGGCAGGGTGTTCAAGATTGGCGTTCGTTCCGAAAATTGTGGTTTTGGTAGCAACATGGCGTCGGCATGAGGCACACCAACGACCAGTGGAAAATTCTTGTTAATTTACTTTATTTATTCGAGACCACCATTTTGCTCGGAGGAGATAGCCGACAAACGGCTACTCGAGATTCCGACTCCAAACAACCAGTCACGATGCTTGATGCACAGCTTCAGGATGGCAGAATGCACAAAACATGATGGTCCATATGACGGGAAACTTACTGTAAACTTTTCGTGTTCTTTACATGCACGGTGTATTTTTCACACACGAAATCCATGGTTCAAGGCGCAACATGCAATTGGTGCTTGCTTATATTGGAGGGGGAGTGCAGGAGCGACACCCTCCTGCCAAGGCAGACATGCACCCAAATATTCAAATTTTACCTCGAAAACAAAATGAAATTTTGGCTAGCATCCCCCTTGTCCTGGTTTTACAGTTTAATCTCTGCATACAATCGGCAATTCTGCACCTGTTGCAAGCAAAAGTGCAGCCCAGCAATTTTCGAGACGAAATGCCTTGCGCCGGGCACATGCATTTTGATGGGAGACAAAAAGGAGTCATGGTTTTTACATTTCTCAGACCTCTACCTTCGATGTATTCGTAAAACCAGTGGGACAAAACACATGTCTGTTAGGGGCGGATGAGATCTGGCTGTGTTTGGGTTTTTCTTTTTTTTTCTTCAAATGGGTTTTTTTTTTCAAAATCGCAGCTATTCTAGAAGAAAATGTGTAGATACAGAGGGCATCCAGAAAGTTTCGAGCCTGAGATGGAAAGATGCACTTCTTGGCAATTTTGATGCGTTGGCAACAAAATTTGGTTAATTTTTCAACTGAATGAGGAGAGTACTTCGATTGATCAATTTTTGATTTTTTATTTCATGGCCATTTCAAAAGAGCTCCATAACGGTCAGAAACAGAAAAATATGTGAATGTGTAAAAAATCTGTTTGGTCGAAGGTGCTTTGTTGGTCTATGGTCGGGGTTCATCTGGCACCGTTGCTGGGCACGAGATGATCCACAGTAATCCTCTCCACTTTCCGAGTTCCGATCAAAAGTTTGAACACCAAAATGCACCTTCGATCAAACGATGTTTTTCACATTCGCCATTTATTCTGTTTGTGACCGTTGTGGAGCACTTTTTGAAATGACCACAAAATAAAAAATCAACAATGGTTCAGCCGAAAAAAGTCTCTACAGTTCTTTTATGAACCAAATCTTGCTGCAAAGGCATAAAGATTGACAAGAAGTGCATCTTTCTATGTTCGGCTCAAAACTTTCTGAACACTGTAGATAAAGCCCACCCACTGCCCAGTTGAGATGATTTTCTTTTTGGCCCATCGACCGGTGAGGCTTATGATCCAAGGTGAGAGTTTGATGTTGTATGTTTAACCAATAATTATTATTTAAAATTCAAATGAAAGATGATGAAATAGAAACGAACATAGACTTAGGAAAATTTAGAAAATCTTTAATCTCGGAAATATCCAACAAGGTGCACTCCCACAACACAATGCTTCGTCGGTGAGGGCCTCCCATGACGGCCAGCTGCCAATACACCTGTTACGTTTTTTCTGCAGGGAAAAGATGTGGGGATTATTTTAAAACTTCAAATTACAAAATAGACCTTTGGCACAGGATATGTTCCATTTCAGAAATCAACATCAATGGTATTCTTTTCCTCCCTCTTTGTGACTCCCCCCAAAATTTTCTTCCGGGTAAAAGAAAAATTTCTACCGAGGTAAATGAATTCAAACCATCTCTCAGTTTAAAATTAAGGTAACTTTTGTCAAAGTTCACTCTCCACCGACCACAGAGGTGTCATTTACGACGGTGATCATTTGATCAAAACTATCTAGTCACTGCCACCATGTCAAACATCATGGAGCTGGCCTCTGTCTGAGTTACACATTGCCATGAAGCAGGATGCTGGGGGGTTGGCAGCATGCAATTGCTGAGTAATACACATTTGCAATTGCTGAGTAAATACACATTGAACAGGCTTTCCACACATTGAACAGGCCACTGGAGATATTTCCAGACTTAAGTTAACTACAGAGCAATATAAATTCTCAATCTTGCCAAAACGCAAACCGACACAAGGGAATGAGTTTTGCGCTGTTACCGACACAGGGAATGCGTTTTGCGGTGCTTACGCGATTCGGAGTGGCATTGCTCAGTGCTTGACAGACAAGTCTCAAATATCTCTCATGGCCCGAAATTTTTTTTACACTGCCTATTTTGGCACAAAAGAATGGGATTTTGGCAACCAGATTGTTGATAGTTGCCCCCAAATCCTCCAATGAATCGCTTCAACCATCTGTGTTGCAACGATCACAAAACTTAGCCCTGGATTGAGAGACCTTGGATTGCAACACGCCACGTGATCAACAAATCCCTGTGACAAACTCTGGTTGCCGCGTTGACTCGTTCAACAATTCACATCTTGTCACCTGCTTTGGTTTTGTCGTTGCAGCTGCAGGTGTAGGTGATGGTCTTTTGTGAATTTTGAAATTGAAACTGTCGTTGCACTGACAAGAACAAGCCACCAGGCTGATGTCAGCACTATTTTGTCACTATGTTGATCGTAGTGGCCAAATAAGAAACCAAATGGCCAGACAAGGTGAGGATCCATCGAGAAGACAGGTTCATTCCAGTTCAACCACAATGTAATTGTCAACAGAAAACCCTGCAATAAAGATAAAGAGAAAGGAGATAAGTAAAGTCAGTTAGAACTTGGAACACGGATGAAAAACACTTGCATTGCATCGCGTCTCTTTTTTTAACAAGTTTTACAGTCAGTACTCCATTGCTGCAATTATTCAACCCGTTTTAAGGGGATGCTGTTGGGGCTGATGTCTACAGACCCCGCCATTATTGGCTGCACATAAAAGTTTAAAGCCGAGGCATGTGGCCATCCAATTTCAACAGGGCTTCATGCAGTTTCACACCTTACACGAATATCATGATGTTCTACAGCGCATTTCCATTGGTTCTAAAATGACACCTGAGTTAATAATAAACTCCCATGTTCAGTCAATTATGGCGGGGGTAATTACAGGTGATGGTACTCAGAGCCTTCGAGGGGTGATAGTATGTACAAATTTAGGGCCAATGTTACTAATGCCCTTACCCAAAAGACCAAAACAATCGAAATCAATATTATGTCTGTTCTATTTTGCAGATGTCTTTCTCCAACTCACCTTAAACTACCGAACCTGTCCAACCTGGGGCAAATGTTTGAAATGCATTGAACCAAATGACGGGAACTTCTGCATCTTCTGCATCTGTTTTCACATGGGTATGCCTTTCTCCAAGTTAACAGAAGCTAAACTGACTGTGGCAAAAACACCAAATGCCCTTTTCCTTCAACTGCCTCTGTGCTTTGAGAAATGCTCAGTTTGTGGAGAAAAGCCCTTTTCACAACATATACGACTCGAAGAATAGCAAGTAGAGTTTAAATACCGACCAGTTGGACAAGACAGACACAGACCAGACCAGACCAGGGACCTCATTCAATTGCAGTTCCTAAGCTAAGAAATGCTTAAGCCTTAAGAAATGATCAAGCGCCGAATTCTTAAGAAGTGCTTAGGAATTTCTTAGTCTTATTCAATTTGCCATTCTTAATTCTTAACCCTTTGCGGTCTTTTTACTGAAATGGGAGAAATACCCTTTTGGTCCGAATTAAGAGAACCTATGGGGTTTTTGGGATTTTTCAAGATTTGCAATTTGAATATTTTGCACATTTTAGGGGGCTTGCGGTTGGTCCCAGAATCATAGATAGTCTTTTGTCACGAACTATCATCACTAAAGGAACACCTGATCTCAGAATGCATGTTCTATGAATGTACAGGGTGCTCCAAATGACAACAATGAAGACCTTATTTCACTGCAAAATGATGCCAATCTTCCGTTTTTTTCTCCATTTTTGAAGTTGCGCTTGAAATAGCAACGATAAAAACACATGCCTGATCACGAGCGTCATCTCTCACATCCACCAGTCTACTCATATTGCCGCAGTTCATTCAAAAGATGGCAGCATTGCAGTGATTTTACTGCCTTTGGCTCTCTTCATATTATAATAATATTACAATAATTTCATTATTCATTTCCTCAACCAACCTCACGAAGATGAAAAAAGTACTGCAGAATGCCCCTCTCCATCTCTCAGGTGCGTCAGGTTCACTCTGCTTGTCGGATGCCGTCCGACATAGGACTAAATCAATCTCAAAATGGATGTCGGACCCAGTCCGACATGGGACCAGATAGGAATCAAAAGGGTGTCGGATCCAGTCCGACAAAGGACCACAAAGGGTTAATCCAAGGTAATACTTTGTCAGTTCTTAGCTGTGATTGACATATATGGGTGAAGATTTCCATTGGTGTGGCATGACTGTCCAAAAAATGTCCAAAAAAAGAAATCTTCCGTCAAAGCCATCGTTTGCTCCAAACGTATCACTTTTTATCAAGATGATCAATTCCAAAACTTCCATTTTTCATTACCGTTACTGACTCCCAGTGAAGTTGTTCAATTACAAAAAATCTACTACTGCTGAGAAATGCGATCAAGTGTCAAGCTAGCTACGAATACAATGGTTATAATTCTATTTGCCTTGACTTTTCCCTCCTTGAATTTTGATTCTTTTTTTTTTTTTTTTATTATTCTTTTTATCGATGGCCTCCGTGATTTCAGTAAACATTGAAATGACGTGTTTTGTTGCCATGGCAACGGAAAGCAACTCATGATTTTTATGCAAATGAAACATTTGACCATTAAACAGTGTAAATGTAATACTAATCTAAACAGATGATGGCGTCTTTTCCCATTATTAGTGTTTTTGAAATACTCGTCGATAGGACGGCATAGGCGTTTCAATTTTATTTTTTTACGGTAGGCACAAAAGAAGCAAAGAAGTGTGACAAAAACACTGATGCAATTTGAAACCATGTGATTTGGGTCAACGAGAAATTCATGAAAAAGGATAAGCATGTGCCTTATCTGTTAGGATGTGCGAAAAACAGAAAAAAATGCCTGAACAACCTTTCAGAGTCGAACTGGAAAAATCCAACGATTCCATACATTTAATTGTCTTGAAAACGAAATTGAGGCGGCTTCAACTCAACAAAAGTTCAATAAATTACCGATATTTAGTTGCCATGGAAACCGAATTGCTTCGCTTCTGCTCGAGTAAAAGATTGTTGAAAGGACAAAGAAGACCAAAACGAGCAACAATTGGGATTGCGTACAATGTCGTCCTTGTCTTTTTTGCAGGAATTGCGCAAGGCTCTGCAGAACAAGAGCAATGCATTGCGAGAGAGAAAAAATTGCCTTATCAAAAGTCTTCGATGGCAGCATGCGCCGCAATAATCGTCTATATTCGAGGACTTTTGATAAGCTCCGCATGTGCGAAAAACAAAAAGAAACACCGATTTTCAGATCGAATATCCTTGGAAGTTCGAATCAAGTACGAGAAATATCCATACAAGGAAATGATAAATTTTCGCTTGTTTCATGGATGAATATTCGCTTGTTCATGAGAATCCGGGAAAATATGCGAATGTTTCGATCAAGTGCAGTGCAATAAACAAAACAAACAAAGAAATAAACAATAAACAAAAATAAAAATAAAAAAATAAATAAACAATAAAAAAATAATAAGAATAACAATAACAAATACAACAACAAAAACAAAAAAATAAGAAATAAAAAATAAACAAAATAAGCAAACAAAAAAGCATAAACGAACTAAAAACTCGCACAACACGAAGCTGCATGCGAAAACGAAACGAACAAACGAACTGTAAAACACCGCAAATCTTGAATCCAAAACGCTTAGGAGAGCCCCAGAGCGTCTCTAAATCGGACTCATAAATACATGACAGTAGATGGTAATCCGCTAAGCAATGCTTAAGGCTGCTAAGAACTTCCTGGGAACTTCCTAGGAAACGGATCAAACTTAGAATGGTAATTGAATAAGGAATCTGTTTCTTAGCAAGACTTAGGAAATGATTTAAGTAATGCTTAGCTTAGGAACTGCAATTGAATGAGGTCCCAGATTTAGACTCCAAATTCGTTCAATCTGCTGGTTTAATTTCAAACGTTCTTGTGTGAAAGGATTTTCTAGAATCCGCACCAGAATAGCACCTAGGTACCTACCAAAGCAGAGAAGAGAATGGAGATAGTAGGTAGGTAGTGACTACAAAAATGAAAACGTACGGTTACTGCTTGTACAATCCAAGTTAAAATCTGTGACATGACCTTCACCTTCGACTCATACCCATCGACTGGAATTTTATACAAAAAGGAAATAAGTTTGGGAGCTGGTGGGGACCTACATTGAACCAAACAGTCTAAGAGGTACCAAAGTACCTGCTCAGGGGAAGTCTGATGAGGATTATGCCAATCCTGGCACAAGTGAAACATTCACGAGAAAAAACCTGGTATCGCTCACCAGCGACACCCATCTTTAAGCAGACCAGACACGGGGGAGGATGATGGCACTTCTACAGGTTGTCAGCACAGCAACACAATGGATCCAGCCAGGTGACTCCAAGTCGAAAGAGGCCCATCCGACAAAAATGAAGAACCGCCTTCTTTGGCAATTTTGTTTTGCCGCAACAGAAACGATTGATTGACAGAACCTCCTCAGAAATAGAACGATGCGATCTGCTAGTTTCAAAACACATCAAGTAACTGTGGGGATTTTTACTTATCCTTGCCACAGAAAGCAAGTGCCAAAATGAATCATTCTCAGAAGCATGATGCAAGTGGGTAACTGGACAAAAATGTGTGAAATCCGTAAAATTGAGGAATTTTTGGAGAATCAGGATTCGGGCAAGCTTCTGATTATCTGCAGGATACAAACTCAACAATAATTATAATTCAGTGATGAAACATGTTCCAGATTCCATTTGTGAGATTGGCCCTTCAAGATCAATCGCGTGGAAAACCATTTCTGTCTGATGGTAGGTACCCACATACCTTGCCTGGTACAGAGGAACAATAAAATAGCCTGCCAAACAAAGTTTGCTGGAACATTTTTCCAAGGTACACACATGACAAAACTTTGTTTGGCAAACTTATTCTTAAAAAAAAGTTTTCTAGTCGAAAAGAAAAAGCTTGCCAAAGTTTTGTGTGTTGGTACCTTCCGGAGAAAACTGTTTCAGCAAACTTTGTTCGACAAACCATAGTTGATCGTCTGCACCAGGCTTTCCTAACCCATACCCCAGATTTGTCAATACAATTGGCTTTTGGACTAGCAATATGATCTCTTGGCTCAGTGCAGCATAAAGAATAAGAACAGAAAACCAACAAACAATGCACAGGCCTCATGCGGTCATATTTTTTCCTATTTTTCCTATATTTTTGAACAAAAGCTTTTTTTCCTATTTTTTCCATGTTGCCTGTAGAAATCCTATTTTTTAATTCAATTGATGTTTTTTCAAAATTCATAATTGTTTCACAATGTTTCATAATGTTATTTTGCAGTTTTTGGGTTCGATTCGAAAAGAAAACAATAGGTAATTCTTTTTCAAAAAATTATTTTTCAAAAAGAAAACAAAAATTGTGTTTCCAATAAGTCCCTTCCTCCGACCCCCGGTGGTTATTCATGCAAAGATTTATGCATGAAAGAGAAAAATAAGGTCCTTTTCCCCCCTTTTGGAGGTTGAAACCCTAGTTTTTTGGGTTGAAAATCCCATTTTTTGGGGCTGGAAATCCTATTTTTCTGAAGTTTGAAAATCCTATTTTTTTGGGTTGAAAATCCCATATTTTCTTTTTGCTCCCGGCATGAACCCTAAATGCATAACATAAGAGATTTCAATGGTGAAGTATAGGCAAAGTAAATTGAGCTAGGTAGGTACCTGAAGCTTTGAGTGCACTGGTCAGGGAGTGCAGCTTCCTCTCCAGCCTGGCATGTTGGGCAAAGTTATCAACAGCAGACATTGATGCCAGTTTCAACTTTGTATCCACAATCTGCTGACGGATATTTCCGACGTCCATGGGATGCTTTATGTACCACTGCACAAGCTGAAAAAAAAAAAAGATTTAAAGACCAGCAGTTTTACAAACGAGAAAAGAAGGGAGATCAAACTAAGACACTAAGCTTGTCAATAATGTCAATCTCAAAACCAGTGGATCACTGATAGGTTGAAGCAAGTGGGTACCTAGTCATTGTGAGCAATGCATGACAGCTATCTCAATAGTCTGGTCATCACTAGCAATAGGTAGTCCTGTTTAAAAAGCGCTTGGTGCTGCCACGTGAAGATCAGCCAGCCAACAAGCCCAACATCACACAGCCTACCTACCTGTAATCATGCACTAAATAGGCACCTAAATGACCTTCCAAGTTAACATGCTTTGGCATGATTGAGTTGTTCAGACAGAGGCAATGAACATGCACACAACTGGCCTTCAAAGTATCTTGACTTGATCTGTTGGGTTCTTCTATTCTGACCGACAAACATAAATATGCAGTCAACGCGTTAGTTACAAAGGCCTGTCTACCACTGCATCTCGGAATCGGCGCACACTGCATCTTAAAAAAGAAACGTTTTTTTCCTTTTTCTCAAATTATGATCATTTTTACTGCAATTTTACGATCTATTTACAGACAATGAAGAAATAGGTATAGGTACCTGAACCGTCGAACAGGACGTTCGTTATAATGCATGTGTGTGGGTTGGGTAATTTTTCTTTTTTATCCAACTCTCGTCTTCTTTGTCTCACATAACCAAGCTAACCAACCAAACACAGGCAGGGCTTCTCTTCATGTGGGTAAAATGAAACAGTTAAAAATAATGAGCAAAAAGAGCTGACAAGAATCTCATTTAGAGCAAATAATTTTCGAGATTTATTTGTAGGTAGGTAGGCTTACTAGGTAGATTGAATTTCCGAATAATTTGAGAAAAAGGAAAATTTCTTTGAGATGTCGTGACACTGACACCGACTGCTACCATAGGCGTACATCCTTACAATCGGTTGTCATCTGTATGACGGGACTCATTCATTTTTCCAGAAGCAATAAGTGTCTCCATCAATCTTCAAGAATTATCTCCAATCGGAATTTAAGGCCTAAAAGAAGTCTGTAGGCCTATGCCAAATAAAATTGGCATTAAAGACATGGAAAGACACTTCCGCCAACTTCTTGGAAAACATTACCGACTTACATCGGTGAATAAACGAATTTGGTAGGTAGGTAGGTACCTACCTACCTGAGCAAGATTGATAAAAAAATCATTTGGTTAAAAATAGAGGATTAAGATTCTTACCAAATTGATGATCCTCCCTGAGAATGTCCCAAAAATACTCATGAAAAGAATTGTAAACAGCATTTTCATGAAGGAGGGATTCCTAAACAGTTTTGGCGTAGGTCTAAGCCAACTACTGAAATACAAATTGAAAAAGTTAATATTAAAATAAGCGATGTGATTGAATGAAGGCAGCCAAATTGACCGATGCGAAAACCATTTCACAATTATCTGTGCGAAAAAGCCTTGAGTCACTTAATAGAGGCATATCGGTCCACGGAAACAAAAATGTTCTCGTGGCGTAGAGCTCCGCCTGATAATCACAAGGTCGAGACTCGGCTGAAATATTTTATCAAAACCCAGTCAAGTTGATATCTCTCGGGCAACTTCAGAACTTCCAAAAGCAAAAGGTATCCCATCCATTCAAAATGAGAAACTGTCAGTCCCTGAAGTATTTACGGTCAGGACGAACTAAAATGCGGAATGCAGACCATGTATGGGAGATAGGGCCAGTATGGGAGATGTATATGGCCATGTGTACATGTATACAGGGCCATGCATGGGAGATAGGGAAGCACAGATTGCTGATTAGGATGGGTTGGGTTGAGTTGGGTAGTAGGGTTCCGGGTTTGAGGTTGGTTCGATTGGTTTGACTGCAAATTCCGAGGATTCCGCAAGAAAGATCCTTTACGGTCTCTGCCAAATACTGAAGAACAAACAGTTTCGCATTTCCCCCGATCACATCGATTCCAGTCTTATTCTATCTACGAAGGAACTCCGACAGATGGTGGCACACTAGTACAGACTGGTCGAAGCTCCCCAAACGTTTGAATGAAAGGCGGTTTTCAAATTGCCATGGTGTCTCAGTTGGAAGAGGGCGGGATTTGTGATCCGAAGGCTGAATATAAAGTGGTCGTGGGACAGAATCCTGGTTGGGGCAAGAATTTTTAAGTTCCAATCGTCACGAGTTACTGGAGTTCCCCGAGAGATTTTTTAAACTGGAACCACCGCTGGTTCAAAAAACAAAACACCATTGCAACCGTTGGACACAATGCGCCAGTCATAAAATAAAATCTTAAGCCGATGGTTTGACGCAAATGACTCGGTGTACCAGGCACCATGTTAATGTAAAATTTGATGGATCACAATTATTGGACCAAAAAAGAAGAGAATGTGCGTCACACCTTAGGGGTGTGACGAAAATGCTGAACCTGCTTGATTTGCTTCTTGTCCTGCTGGAAACCTGCTTGTCCTGCTGGTAATGGTCAAATGGGTTAGGTTATTGTCAGATTAGGTTATCCTAACTGAAACTAACCCTCTAACCTTTCCTTACCCCAACCTAACTCTTCGAAGACCTAGAAAAAAAAAAGCGTTTTAGTCAGTTCCCTTCCCGTTCCCAACCAAGTATGGCGTGGCATGGGATCAAAGACTGACGATGCGGTCACAAGATGGCAGATCTCCATCTCCAACGCCAAACGTTGGTGTCACGCAAAAATACACGGGCTCGGGGAAGATGGGAAACTGTCCGTCTCTTTAATACACAGGGAGCCCAAGAGTCTTCGGTCAATTCAAACCACGTCTCTCTTTTTTTTTAACTATGTTGGGGGCCACAGGCAGTAAAAGCCATTGGACGTGGTAATCCCCGGTCAGACATGCATCATTTTTTTGCCTCGGCAATTACCACAACAACAATCAAGTCGTCGTGTTCTTTCACCGAGGCAGCATGTACCTATCTTTTTGTGTTTAGATAAGACGCCGTCGCGATCGTCAATAAAAGAGAAAACATGGTTTCAAGTGCAAACCATTGGTGCAGAGAGATTGCGGTACAGTTTTAGAAACCCATGGTGGGTATTGTCAAGAAATGTGGCCAGAAAAATAAAAATAAGAGAACACGAACCAGGTCAGGCGACGTGAAGATTCCAGCATGGCATTGTCCAGATGGTGACAGTTCGACAACAGGCTAGGATGAATAGACAACAAAACAACAAGAAATCAATTTGGTAACAAATATATCAATTTCGGTAGGTACCTCAATTTTTAGTGCATGAAAACATGGAAAAACATGGAAAAAAAGGAAAAGGCACAATTAGCATTTATCTCCAAAGACTGACACAATCGGAACAACATGTTCAACACAATCGGAACAACATGTTCACATTTCGGGATGCCGATTGCCGAAAGTCTTTGGCCATTGCAAAAAAACTTCAATTTGCTGTTTCAGGCCTTTTCGTGATTTGACTTTTTCGCGATCCCATCACAGATTTCACCACTTTAATCGGTGCAAAACTTTCCCATAAAAGTGTTGAGAGACGTGGTAAGAGCGCAAGAAAAGGTTACCTGCACTTTACAGATCACAATTTACATTTTTTTAAATACCTGTATGTTTTTTCCTATGCCACGCTTTTGTTTGTTGTTTCCTCTTGTTTAACCTCTTGTCTGTTGAGTTTTGAGTTGTTGTTTGCAAACCTCCAGCGCTAATTCTGCGAAACACCATATCTCCCATCCGTCCGCTTCCGCATTTTCGTTCGTCCCGACGAGACGAGCCCATGTGCTTGATTTTTTCGTCTCAGAATGCAGCGTCTGCTGCACCCCAGCGAGCAAAACTTTTCTTTCACTGCGAAAATTGTGCACATTTTTCACATTTTTGACACTTTTTTATCGCAATTTTGACACTTTTTTGCACTGTTTGGATGTTTTTTTTACACTTTTTGGACACTTTTGTCGCACTGAAATAAAAAGAGTTTTCAATTTTCGAACACAATGCACTTTTATTAATTGCAATATCATCTTCCCTTCACTGCATCACGGCTGTCCATTCATATTTAGTTTTCACTTTATGGGAATTCCAGGATATCATTTCAAGAATGGAAGCATTGGCCCCGAGAGAAGTTTGAACAAGCAGCAGGCCTTGCCCGTTGGAACAGTCTCTGATATTCCAACTTGAAGTCGGGCACCAATGCTTCCAAATGCAACAAATTTTCGAAGTCGCATTTCGAAATTGTCGTTGTTCGTCAAATCGGATGTCAATGTGATCCGATGCGGCATTCATCTTCTTTTCAACGAATTTGCCCGGCGTTAATTCAGAATTATTGCGTGCTGGCAAATACAGCAATAACAAAAATGCACACCCAAACATATTGGTGGAAACTGTCAGCAAATCCCAGGCAGCACACCGAAAATCTGCCGACGTCATTCCGACGAATCTGACCGCCGACGCACGGCCGACGTCGGACCGACGTTGGCCAAAGTCTCACAAAAAGGGTGAAATTTTTTCACTTCACTTTGGACGCGTCTGTTGAAAAATTTCCACAAATTTGTCACAGGTTTGCACAACGCACCAAAAATCCTTATTCCGGGGTTCCCAAATTTTTTTCCATTTATTCAGAAAAAAACGAAAATGAATGGATCAGCAAACCGTCGGCCGCGATGTTTCATTTTGGACCGTCGGCCGACCAAACAAAGACCGAATTTTATTTGTTCGGCCGACGGTCCAAAATGAAACATCGGCCCGACGGTTTGCCGACCGATTCATTTTCATTTTTTCTGAATAATTGGAAAAATATTTACCCCGAATTAAATGATTTTAGGTGTCTTGCACAAACCTGTGAGAAATTTGTGGAAATTTTTCAACAGACGCGTCCAAGGTGAAGTGAAAAATTTTCACCCTTTTGTCAGACTTTGGCCAACGTCGGCCCGACGTCGGCCGTCCGTCGGCGGTCAGATTCGTCGGAATTGCGAGGGCAGATTTTCGGTGTGCTGCCAAAGATTTTCAATTGAATTCGACAACTTGCAATCAATTTGGCTTGGCATTGAAAAAATATTGTTTTCCAAACATGTGCTGCCATCTATAGCGCAATAAAAGTTATCTGATACTGTAAAAGAAATTACACTTTTTACACTCAAATATTTTCGCGTGTTGCATTTGTGTTTTCCACCCAGAAGACTGATAAAGACGCATCTAGAAAATGAGGCGTTGTCCCTGGTTGATGACACGGGCATGCGCAGCTGCCTTTCGGCTTACGATGATGGCACGGAAGCGTCGCATCGAGAAAAGTGAAAGAAAAGTGTCACAAAATTTTCCCTTTTCTGATATGTGAAAAAAGTGATCAAAAAAAGGATATAAAAATGACGTCCAAAATGTGTGATAAAATGTTCACATTTCACTTTTACACTTTTTTACACTCGCTGTTTGCTGGGACAGTGCTGTTTCCGGCGGGAGTTTGGAGATTCCCATTGGTTTCCCAAAAATCCCTAAAATTCCCACGGCCCAGGAAATATACTTGGGGACAAACTGCGCCGCAGGCGCCGCTTCGGCTGCGATGCAGCCGAGGGAGGAGGGGTTCGGGGAGGGGGTCTCCCCCCCCCGCGAAGGGGGAAAATTTAAAAAAATGGACCCCAAAATGGCGCTCAGATCGTCAGGAAGAAAGAAATATGACAATAATTGATGATCGTCTGCACCACTCTGCAGTCCACATTTCACAGGCAGAAAAATGTTCATAATATCCCTTTTTCCCCTGAAAATAAATTTCCCTTTTTTCCCCACAGGGACCCAAAAATCCCCTCAAAAAAGGAAAAATCACACTCAGGAACAACACTGCAGTGCTACAAAGGCCCCATTCCAATCATCGCATGCGAATTTCTCAATTCCAAACAAATCCCCAGAATTTCCACCATCGGTGCCTCCCCAAATTAAAACCGCGATTGCGACATCTATAAATAACACCAATCTAACGCCAATGTAACGCCAATCCAACCTGACCTAATCCAACCTAACCAAAGCTATCCCAACCTATCCTCTTCCTGGCGTCAACCTGCTGCCACAGGTGTCAAAAAGCCTTCGGTATTTTTCAAAAAAAAAAAAAGAATCCAAAATTTTTTACCGCAGGATTCGAACTACCAACACTGTGACCTCCGCATCAGCAGCCGGTGTTCAGGAACACGCAGCCACGGAAATGTGCATTCATGAAACTGTTTTTTATTGCGTCTTACGATTTCAGTCGCATCCGATTGGTCGAAATTCTGGCGATTTGGAATTTAGAAATAAACTCATCGCATCTCAGAACCAGTGTGGTGCGATAGCAAGCCATTCGTGAAAAGATCACCAAATGGCTCACAAAAATGCATGACTGCACTATTTTGTTTCCCATCATAGTTAACAGTAATCCCCGTAAGCAACATAGTAACCCCCGTGAGTAAATCAAATGACACATTTTTAATTTCCCCAGATGCCGTCGAATTTTTCCAAAAGGCGATCGTTTTGCGGGCATTTCCTGAAAAAGGACGATGAAATCCTCTTCGAAGAGCTTCTGAAAACACAAATTCCAAGTACCAAATAAAAGTCCAACATTTTGCAGAACAATGTTGAATCAGCACCAGAGAAAACCGCGCCTTTTTCCACTCAAAAACATGCAGAACAACTGCTGCATTTTTCCTATTCACGGGGTGTCCAGCCATTGACCTGCAAGATATGCAAAATTGCGCTGCACCTGTGCCACACAAGAAAAAAAAAAAGAAACAACATCGCTGCGCTGAAAAAACCATAAAGTGCACTGGAATTCTGTTTCTCGCTTTATCACGAAATCGGTTTTCGCGCTTCATTTTATTCGAAACCGTCTCGATCGGCCGATCATATATCGTGTGATACATGAAATGAAAGGGAATTTTTTGCGCTTTGGGACGCTTATTTCTGTCTTCCAAACAAATCGCCGAATTTCGACCAATCGGATGCGACCAAATCGGCAGTAGCCTGTGTGACCGAGTGGTCTAGAGCGACTAGAGCACCAGCTGCTGATGCGAAGGTCACAGTGGTGGTGGTTCGAATCCTGCAGATAAAAAATTGGATTTTTTATGAAAAATTCCGAAATGCTTTTTGACACCAGTGGCATTTGGTTGACACCAAACGCGCGTGTTGGCACCAGGAAGAGGAAAGGTGAAAGAGGTTAGGTTAGGTAGGTTAGGTTAGGTTAGCTTGGGTTGGGTTGGCTTTAGATTTCGTACTCGCGGTTTTTTAATTTGGGAAAGCACCTGATTGATCTAAATTCTGGCGATTTGTTTGGAATTGAGAAATTCGCCTTTGGGACCCTCCCCAACCCAGATTTCCGTTAAACGCACTGCAACAATAACGTGCGAAGTAATACAAATATCTCAATTCCAGTGAAAGGTGACTCCTCTCTTTCCTGGCCTATGTGCCAAAAAGATGCCAGACAGAAATTCCACCGAGTGAGTCCGACTGTGAATTATTTATTGATCAAGTGCGTAAAACTGGTTGCACGGGCGGAGATTCTAATCTGGACGATGGAGAAAAACTACGGTTGTTTCATGATTTTATTTTTGGTAAAGCTCATTTTTCTCGCGGCATTGGTCCGTGATGGATGCGTCGGCATGAACAGCTTTGAATTTTGTAAATTGAGCTTTACTCGCGACTATGGCTGCCTTGGCAAGCTTCATTCGAGGGGCTAAATCTTTCCGACGTCTCTATAAAGTTAGGGATGTCCCACTAAACACAGAGAAAAATGCGATTGTGCCTTTTATCTTTATATTCTGAACCAAGGCAGCAGTGCCTTTCAGATGGAAAACATGTGGAATAGAATCGAAAGCTTTTTCCTCGCATTCATGAGAATGAGACACTCTTTTACATACGAGTTTCCTTATTTTGCGCGTTACGAGGGGATATGGCACATCCGCAGGTACTCATACCATTCCTTGTGTCGTGTTCTTTTGGTGATGTCAGATCTGAGGTGTGATAAAACAGATAAGGTCACTGAAGAATTCAAAAGCAGATATCAGCTAAAGAATCCTTGAAAGATTTAACTTTGCGGCTACCTGCACCACAGCAGCTTCGGGTTGTCCTTTGCTGACATAACAAAGTCGAAATTCCGAATACAGCAAAGTCGAAATTCCGACCAGAAAAGTCGACATTTCGACCAGCAAAGTCGAAATTTCGAGCGACACAGTCGAAATTTCGAGCGACACAGTCGAAATTTCGAAAAAAAAAAAAACAAGAAATTTGGAGTGAAGTCAAAATTGCGAGTTTTGAAGTCGATATTTTGACCATCACAGTTGATTTCGATTTGTATATGCGCATTGGGGGGTCTCCTGACCTTCCATTGAGGCTTCGGGGGAGAAAACTTTTTTTGTTGATTTGCGGGGAAGCTGCGGGTGCAAAAAAGCGAAGATTTGAAAGAGAGCCCTTCAAGGGACCCTCTTTTACCGAATCATTCGCGAAGTTTTTTTTTTTCGTTCATGGCTACCAAACTGTTATCATTCGCAGTCCTAGCTGAAACGGCCGGACCTGACGAGCTTTGGTGCTTCATCAGTGACGTGCTTGGCGCAGTCAGTTCGGTGATTCCTACCAAAAAAGTCCGAATTTCTTACCAATTCCCTTGGGTCAACTCTTCACTTCGTAATTTATATTATCGCAAGCGTCGGCTTTCTCGGAAATTGCAATCAAATGGTGGCAGGCTCACCCCACTAGAGAAGTTTCGTATGAGGAATAGGACTGATTCCATCAACTTCGACATAAAAAAATATGAATTCTAGGCTTTTTTCCTGTTACATTGAACGTGCAATGGTTTCCAATAACGGCAAAGCATTCTGGTCCTACTTGAGTTCCAAGAGATCCACTGGAACTGCACCAGCACTGACACCCGCGACTGGTCCACCCGTTTCGGACAGTGATGCGAAAGCGAACCTTTTCCGTTGTGTTTTCGAAGATCTCTTTTCTAACCGTCCCCATGCCAATAATTTAGTGCCTAATATTTCTGGCCTTCCAATTCGCACTAATGGTTCAAATAATGGGGCATCGCAAGACTCAATTCCTACCAATTTCTCTGCGCAATTTATTGCGAGCGGTGGTCTCTGTCGGAAGATTGCCACTGCTTTGCAACGACTTAAAGCCTCAAAATCATCCGGTCCCGGTTCGATTCCAAATCAGCTCTTGAAGTATTTAGCAGAAATTCTTGCACCCTTTTTGGAAATCTTATTTATAAAAATCTATGAATCTTCCTCCCTCCCTTCTGAATTCAAAATTTCCACAATTGTGCCTATTCTAAAGCGCGGCAAACCTAATTCTGACCCTCTTTCTTATCGGCCTATTTCCCTTCTCAACAGTTGCAGCAAGATATTCGAGCGCCTTATTCATCAAGAGATTTTGAACTTATGCGACTCGATTGGTGTTCTTTCCGCCTCGCAACACGGTTTCCGTCGAGGACTTTCTTGCACAACCCAGCTATTAGGATTTGTTCAAGATATTGCAGAGTCACTCGAGGCTAAATGGCCTTTGCACGCTGTACTCATTGATTTCACGCAGGCTTTTGACCTGATTCCACACACCTTGCTGTTGACCAAGTTACGCTCGCACGGGTTCTCACTCTCCCTTTTGTCACTGCTGGAAAACTATCTCACCAACCGGCATTTTGTGGTTTCCATCAATGGCGCGAAGTCCAATTTATCAAAACGCATAGGGGAGACCGGGGCAAGGAGGTCCACCTAAGGAATTATCTCACTTTCCAGGAAAAGTATTCATGTGAGACATGTGAAACAAAAACCACAAGATTGCTTGCTTATTTGACAAGAAAATGACGTCTCGTGTGTTCTGATATCGCTTGTCTATCGCTTGTTCTATCGTCCCGACAACCTTCTTTCTTGTTTCTGAGCAGAGTTTTGTTGCATTTTGTTTTCTGTTGCCTCCATGATTGGCTTTCTGAGCAATTTTGCCGTTCGGGGCAAAGAGGTCCGGCCGGACCCGTTTGCCCCATGCCATGGGGCATGGAGGCCCGCTGAGATGCTGTCATAAAAACTCATTCAAAATGAGTTTTTATGACAGCATCTCAGCGGGCCTCCATGCCCCATGGCATGGGGCAAACGGGTCCGGCCGGACCTCTTTGCCCCGAACGGCAAAATTGCTCAGAATGCCAATCATGGGGACAACAGAAAACAAAATGCAACAAAACTGTGAAGAATCAAGAAAGAAGGTTGTCGGGACGATAGAACAACATTTTAATCGTCTGTTGCTTTAAGGAAAAGATCTGAATAAAAATGGCAGTCTTTTTGGCCAAAAGCCGAACTTCCTCAGATATGGTGTAGTCAATTTTTTAATCTCTGCAGAAATCGCACACAAACACATCAATGTCTTCATCGTCGCATCCTGCGCACGCATCATGTGCCCAATTGGCACATGAAGCGCAGCGAATCCAGCCTTCTGCCGATTTTGAATTTGAAAATGGTTCATCACAAAACAGGCAACAATCATCGTCATGATCGGTGTCCGATGATGAGCTGCTGATGTTGTTCGAAGAAACGGGTCCTGAATTTATGATTCGAGATTTCGGATGTTTGGTTGCTGTTTTCTTCGATGTCACCTTGGGTCGTTTGTTGTTGGCCTTCTTGTTTGCAACATCGAGCTTCCTTTTCGCTGCCTCGACCTTCTTGCTCGCTGCCTCGACCTTCTTGTTTTCTGCTTCCATCAGTTGCCGCTTGTACGGGGAGCTGGTTAAAATGGCTGATTTCTCGGCCCGTCTTCGTACCTTCCCGCTATCTGAAGCCCGAGGCAAAGGTGGGCATTCATGAATGCTCTTTTCGAATTCATCATCAGCAACCAGTTGAGTTTCTGGCAGGGTTATCGCTGATGCCGCTCAGGCCCAGGAGATTTGTGAGGTCCAACATCTTGTTCCAGATGCGTCGAATGCGAAGCATTTCCTGAACCAGACGTGGATGGAATTTCCTGGTCACCCCGATCATCTGCTTCAATCGGAACAGGCCGGTCAGTCATTTTTGCCGGTGCAAAATCCTCCTCAGCAAACACGGCTGGGTTGCAGGGAAATATTCCACTCTTCTCAAATCCTTTGACGGCTTTCCCAGCTGTTGCGACAGCCAGAAAAGATTTTCCGAACAACTCTGCTGTTTCGTAAATTGGTATCCTTTTGCCGAAGTTTGCAGACATCCATGCGTCGGCTTCCTTGGCGTATTGGTTCTTCAATGAAGAATAGAAGGCCACGTCAAGGGGTTGCATTTTGTGGCTTGTGTGGGGAGGTAGGGTCAGAAGATGGATGTGATTTTCTGAGGCTTTCTCAATGACACGCAAACCTTTATGACTTGCATGTCCATCCATAATCAAGAGAACTGGTTCTTCCTGTGATGGTTTGGCAAACTTGATGAAGTGGTCGATCCATCGAAGAAAGAGTTCGGAGTCCATATACCCCGAACCATTGGCAAATCCGACTGTGTTGGGAGGTGATCCTTTCAACAGTTGGTCACTCATGCGCTTCCGGGGAAAGATAAGGAATGGAGGAATGAAATTTCCACCTGCTGACATTGCACAAGCAGCTGTAACATTCTCCCCTCTTTCATTGCTGACAATCCTCCCCACCTGCTTCTTCCCTTTTTGTGCCAAAATCTTGCGGGGCTTCGGAACGGTGCTCAGCCCTGTCTCGTCCATGTTGTAAATGTTGGTGCGGATGTTTGGATGTTTCTCCGTTCTTCAAGTTGCCGAAGAATAAATTGACCTGGACCTCGTTGAAACCAACGGCTCGATTCAAACTCGTCGCCTCTGGAGTGCTGGCCACGATGTCGCTGTTGCGTTTTTTGAAAGACTGGAGCCAGTCCTCTCCAGGATCGGGGGACTGGGATAGAACGGACTGAGGCAGAAGTGGACTGAGGCAGAATTGGACTGAGGTAGAATTGGACAAAGGAGGGAGTTTTGGTGGGAATTTTTGCTTGGAGGTGGTAGCTTACACCTGTCCTAACTTAACCCAACCTAACCTGACCTAACCTAACCCGCAGAAATGAAAAAAATCAGCTTCCAAAAATGCAAAAATTCTGCCTCAGTCCACTTCTGCCTCAGTTCCTTCTGCCCCAGTCACCGGTCCCCTCCAGCCAGTCGTTTTTCTCTGTTGAAGTTGTGGGGCAGATCATGTTTCTCGGCAAACTCAAAGGCAAGTCTGCGAAGATCGAACGGTGACAGGCCACAGAAGCGGGTCTGCATGTCAACGATGTGATCTCGCAGCAATTTTTCCATGTTTGGGTTGAACACCGGCTGTTTTGGTCCGGACACTGGTGCCAGCGTCATTGTCGGGTTGTTCAGCCTTCTGATGATCGACGATTTTCCAATGCCGAATCTGAAATACGGCAGAAAACAAATGTTGGAGTCGATGCCCCTTTAAGCGGGCATCGACTCACGACTCATCCCGACAACCTTCTTGAGGACGAATTCTCGAACAGAATTTTGAATTCGACATTTTAGGGCGCCAATAAGGCATTCGAAAAAAATTAACTACAATGGTCTCCCAAGACATATAGGACAATACCTAGGCCAAAATTTTCTTTCTGCCCATTTTTTCAAAACCTCCCAAAAACCTCCTTGGCAGCTTCTCGAATCGAAATTCTTCGCACCTGATTGCATCAATTGCTTCTAACATCACGTCCTGTAACCAACTTGGTTTTGGTCTCTTGTTCTTTAACTTCGAACCATTTCTGCTGAAGGAGCCCAACACACATAAATTTAAGCTGTACGTTCTGAAAACTCAACGTTCCAGGTTTTAAACAAGCAAATCCTTCAGATAAAGAGTCTAAATAGGAAAGAAGTCACACAAGGGGTAATGAGGACCAGAATTCCGGGGTATGGAGGTTCACCGGACCTCCATGCCCCAACTTGGCATTTTGAACATAAAATCAGATCAGGGAAAAAATTGCTTGCAAGCAATAATTTATTTGTTCCCAATTTGTTGCCAGATGGTTTAGTGTCAAAACACACCGAATGCTGATTCAGCTTCGCAACTATTGTGACAACACGAAGACAATGCTCGCAGCTGAAAAACTATTGCAAAGCTCATTGCATACAAAACATTCGTACTTCCCCAGTTGGAATATGCATGCGAAGTGTGGGATCCGTATCTCGTGTGTCACGCGTCCACATTGGAACGAGTCCAGCGACTTGCTGCGCGAATTACTTCTGCTGATTTCCGGCGGGAAACTAGTGTTTCAATCTTTGCTCACTACCCTCGGTCTTGAAACTCTTTCTGAACGCCGTAAATCGAGGCGTCTCTTGCTTTTCTCAGACATTCTATCACGACGGTCACCATTAAGGCTCCCAGATTCGTTTTTGCGGGTAGAAACTGCGAGACGAACTCATTTGAATGTTCAGGTGAGAGGGCCCATCATCAGGTTTAATCCTTATTTCCACTCCTTTTTTCCCCGAACCGCTCGGGACTGGAATGCGCTAGACTATCATTTTCAGATATAGGTAAACCGATCGGAAGACAACGACTGACTGCGAACACCGGGACTGTTACCAGAGATTTTAAAGCAACCTTACTTTTCTTTTAAGATGCTGCAAGATTTCGTTGTTGTTGGTTTTTTTTCATTGCTTTTTATGCTTGAATTGTAGATTTTATTGTGTGACGTGTCTTTATCTGACTAGATGCCAATAATAATAATAATAATAATAAGAATAAATAAAAAAAAAGTTCTGCCACCAAGCTTCTGAATGCTGCCACCAGACTAACTGAGGGGGGAGAAAACAACTCACTAAAATATACCCAAATAAAGCCATGGGCCTGGATGAGTTGCCGGGCCGCACGTTGAAAGAAATTGCACCCCATCCAAGTGTGACCCTCGCCCTTCTTTTCTCACAGATAATTTTCGTTGGTGAGATATGCCTCTTGATTTGAAAAGAGCTCTGCTGGTCGTTCCGATTAGAAAGAAAGTCATAGGTATGCTTTCTTTGTCTCTGATAGTTGTCAATCAATCAATATTTATTAGCTCCACAAATACAGTGTTTGATGGAGAAAAATATAACAAAAAGATTGTGAAGAAGGACAGAACGGCGAAAATTTGACATGTCAGAGTGAACACATTGGCAGGCGAAAAATACAGAGTAGGCCTTAATATGTAAAAACAATACCAAACAAATCAAAATGCGAACAATTCGGTGGCAATTCCGCCACCGAAAGTATAGCAAAAAATCATGGAACACGATGTAAACCGGAAACCGCCGGAGCTGACGCCGCTCCATTCCACGCTTTCGTTCCCCGTCACTCCAGCCGAATTCTTTCGACAAAAGAAGACAGTCAAAAGACAAAAAAGCGAGTTGCATCGAATTAGCATTTCGCATATTTGACAAAGGTGGTGTGGGAGGGCGACTTGACCTCGTTCTGGGAATCCGCAATAGTTTTTGAGAAAAAGGAACTGAAATGAGCTGGTTTGAGTGACAAAAGGGCTTGACAAGAGCCGAACGGAAAAATCTAAGTGGGGTTTGTGATAACATTCAGGCATTGATAAGCCGGAATGATTGTCGATCAAATGGGGTGAAATAGTCGAATCGATACACGTATTCGATCGAGAAGATCTATTGAGAAGATCGAACCAAAATCAATGCGAACCAAAAAACATTAGAACTAAAAACCATTCGGACTAAAAATCATTCAAACTCAAAAGCATTAGAACTGAAAACCATTCGAACTAAAAACCATTCGGACTAAAAATCATTCAAACTCAAAAGCATTAGAACTGAAAACCATTCGAACTAAAAACCATTCGAACTAAAAAGCGTTCGAACTAAAAACCATTCGAAGTAAAAACCATTCGAACTAAAAACCATTCGAACTAAAAAGCGTTCGAACTAAAAACCATTCGAACTAAAAACCATTCGAACTATTTATTATTATTATTATTATTATTTACAAAAACAGTGAGCAATTGTTTAGGCACTGTAACAACACAATACATCAAAAATACGCAAGCATAGTCAAAAGGGTGAAAAAAAGTCATCAAATAAAAACAAGTAAAAAAATCCATGTTGCTGTTAGCTCCGAGTCGCGGCGCGAGACATGAGAGCAAGCGATTTACGGATCAGCGAGTTGCTGGCAGGGAGACTGTTCCAGTCAGTAATTGTACGAGGGAAAAATGAGTGGAATAGAATATTTTTCTTGCAGAATGGAAGGATGAAACTTAGACCATTATCTGTGCGTCTTTGGACTGGCTTAATGCCATAATAAGAGGGAAGGGGGTAGTCAACCTCACCAGTGATGATGTCGCTGAAGAAATTTAGACGGTGTAATCGCCGGCGGCTTTCAAGGGTTGGAAGATCTAGTTCTTTTAAGATGGCGGTAACACTAAATTGCCTCCCATACTTTTGACTTATTGCTCTTGCAGCTCTTCTTTGAACAATCTCAAGGTTGTCAATGTCACAACGTTTATGGGGATCCCACGCTGCGCTTGCATATTCCAGAATTGGCAAAACCAGCGTAATGTAAGCATGTCTTTTCTGTTCAATGGAAGCCAGCTTTAGATTTCGCATGATATAGCCGATTTTTGCGGTGGATTTTCCAATCACGGATGAAATGTGAGGGCTCCAGGAAAGATCATGACTCAGAGTAACACCTAGGTATTTGAATGTAGGGACTACCTCCATAGGCTTGCCTGAGATTGTGTAAACAGTGTCATGTTGGCGACCTTTGGATCCAAACAATACAACTTTAGATTTTTCTGCATTTATGCGCATGCTCCATGTCTCGCACCACGAAGAGATTGAGATGAGATCTGATTGTAATTCAGTGCTGTCAAATGAACAAGTGATGGGCCTGTAAATTACAATATCATCTGCAAAAAGGCGGGCGGATGACGTGGTGTTGTCTACGATATCATTGATGAAAATAAGGAAAAGCAAAGGGCCTATTACACTGCCTTGGGGAACACCTGAGCGAACACCAGCAAACCCAGACAAAGTTCCTTGGACTGAGACCTGCTGAGACCTACCACTGAGAAAGGATGAAATAATATCAAGAATATTTTTGGGAAACAACAGTGAACGTAGCTTTTGGATTAGTTTGTCATGAGAAACCATGTCAAAGGCCTTAGCCAAGTCAAGGAATACTGCATGCATTGGTATGTGCTTGTCTAAAGATCTCGCAACCTCGTCAATAAAAAGAATCAGCTGCGCCTCACACGATCTTTTTGACCTAAACCCGAACTGATTGTCATGCAAAAACCCGATGCTGTTCAGATACCTTATTATGTGGGTGCAAAGAATTTTTTCGAAAAGTTTAGAGCAAGCGGAAGTCAATGAAATAGGGCGATAGCCAGAAGGTTTGTTTGGTTGACCTCCTTTTTTTGGTATTGGGGTTATTATCGCCTTTTTCCAATCATCCGGAATGATCCCTTGGATAAAAATCAGTTTGAAAAGGGCAGTTAGGGCCACTGATACGGAGGGTGCTAACTCTTTGAGCAGCTGCGGAGGGATCATATCGGGGCCAGGTGGCTTTCGCTTGTTCATTCTTGACAGCAGCGTGAAAATACCTTTCTGGTTTATTAGGATTTCAGGAAAGGGAACAGAGTGCGAAGATACCGGCAAACATGCATTACAACCTGGTGAGTGAACATCATTTTGAAAAATACTAGCAAAATAATCATTGAGCAGAGTAGCTTTAGAAAAGGGGTCATTTAAAACACAACCGTCTTCAGATTCAAGAGGGGGCAAACAACTCTCGGTCCGTAAAGATTTTAAATACCGCCAGAACGAACGACAGTGGTCACTTTCTACGGATTTCGCAATAAATTTGTCAAAGAGCAGTGAGTTTAGCCTTGCACAATCACCTTTCACCCTATCGAATTTAATTTTGTCCTGGGGCAGACCACTTTTCCTAAAAATTGCATTTGCCTTTCTTTTTTGGCGAAACAGTCTAGAAAGCTTGTTATTGGGCCAGGGAAATTTGTTGTGAGCTTTGGCCCTTTTCTTCCTAAATTCGGGAATTCTACTGAGACAGTCCAACAGAGTGCCTTTAATTGTACACCAAACGTCATTGACCGTTCTGCCCATGATACCGATTTCTGAGAAAAGGGGATTTGTGAGAAGGGAGGTATTCAAAGCAGACCAATCAACTTTAGAATAGTCAGGAAAGCAGGCAAATCCCTTTTTAGTTTCTTGAGAGGCGTTTTCATTTGAGAATGAACTGGGCTTAAATGTCAACAGCACCGCCTCGTGATCCGATAACCCATGCACTACGTCGACATCAGGTAGAGGATATTCAAAATTGGCCAGGGCCAAATCCAAAATATTTGCACATTTTTTTGAAATCCTAGTCGGTTTTGTGACTAACTGCTTCAGGGAAAAGGAACCTTGAATTTTGCCGACGAACAAGTCATTTGCATTCAAACCACGTGAAATTTCAAATGATGGTGAATAAGCTGGACAGTTGAAGTCACCACAAATTAGAATTCTGTGATTTTGCGAAACATGGAATGAGATGGAGTCATACAGTTCATCAAAAAGGCAAGAAGTGGAAACGAGGTTAGGAGGCAGATATACACAAGCCAAAAAAAGTTGAAAATGTTTGTTGAAGTTAATGGAGCACCAAATTATTTCTAATTTGCATGTGGGAGGAAGTCCCGAATCAGCGGCAACGCTTGAAAGCCCAGATTTTACCCCCAATAACACACCACCCCCTCTTCTCTCCTCCCTATCCTTGCGGTAGATTGTGAAATCGGAAGGAAGAATTTCAGGGTTTGATATCTCCGGAGAAAGCCAAGTTTCTGTCAAAAAAATAACTGAAGTGTTGTATTGGCGAATAAAATCAGAAAGATCAAGGCGCTTCCCGATATCCACAATTGATCTACAATTCAGAACCGCCATTATTTTGTTACATGGAAGAGGTGAACGGACTCTAAAACTAAAAAGCGTTCGAACTAAAAACCATTCGAAGTAAAAACCATTCGAACTAAAAAGCGTTCGTACTAAAAACCATTCGAACAAAAGTCAATTCGGACTAAAACCCATTCGGACCAGATGTCGTTCGAACTAATGTTTATCGATTTCCCAAAAGTGTGGCCGGCAATTTAGTGCAACTGCAATCCTGAAAGACTTAGATCTCTCCACCCTGCAGAGCCGCCGCCGAACGCATCGCCTAAATCTGCTCAGTGATATAATCACAGGTGCAGTGGATTTTTCTCTACCTGACACTTACATGTTTAAATCAAAACAAAGGCGGACAGATAACGGCCAGAGCTTTGTCCTACCATTTTGCAAAAAAAAAATGTTTTTTCAATTCCTTCTTTTCCCGAACATTAACCGAATGGAATAGCCTCCCCGCAAATAGCCAACTGATATCTCGCACAATTGCTCGCATGCCTCGCACCACGACAGAGATGTCCGCCCCCCAGATCGACGTGAATTTTATTCCACATGACTCTTGTCATTGCTTTGCTTGTTTTTTGCCATTTGACTATGCTTGTTTGCGTAATTTTTGTTGTTGTATTTGTTGCAGTGCCTACTCATTTGTACACTCTTTTTTGACAATGATAATAATAAATAATTATTATTATAAATAATTATAATAAAGTCCATTCGGCCTAAAATCCATTCTGCCCAAATAACATTCAGTCCGCTTCCCCCTATCCGATACACGTATTCGATCGCGAAGATTTAGCAAGCTAAAAGTTTTCTTGACAAGTGCATGAACACTTGCCGTTTGGTCATATATGTGTTAGAAATAAATGTGGCAGCTTCAAACTGAACTCCTCCGAGAAGAAGAATTTCACACACGTTGAATGGATTACCGCCCTATTTCTCTCAACATATATTTCTCTCAAAAGTTGAATGAATGAACGAAAGAGTTGTGACATTTCCAACGGAGCTTCTACCCTCAATCTGACCTCAGTCCTCAGTCGAGTTTAACATCGGGAATGCGAATAATTACCCAACTAATACCAAGACCAAATCCCAAGCCTTCCACTGCCTTTTATCTCGGTGCCATGTCTGAGAGACGTATAGCTAACGAAAAAATGATTTGCCCATCGAAAATGCCAGGCCTTTCAAACACTGATTTCATGCAACCTCTCTTGGAAAGATGACATCAATTTTTATGGGCAAACAAAACCTTCTTGTTTATTGGAATGATCATGAACTTCTGTTAAAGTTGAATATAAGCGCCGCTGCAGTGTGGAACACCCAGCAGCATTGTCACACATTCTTTAACCGTTGCCTTCTCAAACTGTCCGTTGCCCTCTCAAACTGTCCTCTTCTCAAACTGTCAAACACTCCGGTTTTCAAAACGAATGTAATTTTTCAATCTTTCTTCCCGGAAACTCTCGGAGATTGGAACGCTCTGCCCGCTATATTTCATCTTTCATCTGGCATGCTATTGCTCACATTTCCCCAGGCGTCACCACCGTTGCGAAGTTATTGAAGTTAGATTTGTGTTGCCTTTGTGAGATGTAACTTGCTCAAGAATGCGACCTCTGTTTTTGCAACTTTTTCGTTTCCTTTTTCGGCACCGACGACCTTATAGAATTCTGATTGCAGGAATGACAGTCAGCATTTGTTCACGCTTTTCAAATGTTACCTACACCAACACTTCTTTGGGCCTTGTTATACAGTTGGTCAAAATATGACAAATACTGCTGTGGCCTCTGGCCTGTCGACA
>JASGXE010005418.1:0-36733 GCA_030068105.1 Sinentomon sp. SZTP_YWyxl
TCCGGAATACCTGCCGACCGCCGCCTCCGCCGCACACGCCGCCTCCGCCGCCTCATTTTTTCGACCCGCCGCCTCGGTTCCTTTTTCCGCCGCCTCCTAAATATGAGCAAATGAGGCGGCGGAGACGGCGGAGGCGGCGGAGGCGGCGGAGGCGGCGGCGGAGGCGGAGGAGGCGGCGGAGACGGCGGAGGCAGCGGAGACGGCGAAGGCCGCGAAGGCCGAGAAGGCGGCGGAGGCGGCGGAGGCGGCGGAGGCAGCGGGGGCGGCGGAGGCAGCGGGGGCGGCGGAGGCGGCGGAGGCGGTGGAGGCGGCGGAGGCGGCGGAGGCCGATTTCTTGATTTTTCTGTTCATTTGTGTTTGGGTCAGGTGAGATTAGGTTAGGGCAGGTTAGGTCAGTTTAACTTGGATTTCGTGAAGATTTTGCGACATTAGCGCCATTTGATCTTGAAGTTTTTCAAACCAAAGTATCACGATCCAAAGTATCACGACGGACAGGTACACTTCGGAACGCAACAGGCCGGCTGGATGCGCCATTACCTGACAAAATCAGCATCCACCCAAACGATGATATAGGTACCCGAAAACCAGCAACCCAAGAAGTTGAGGACAAGAAGTGCAAGAAGTTCAAGTGTTTGGTTTGGAACCTTTACGTAAAACAACAAAACGTCTGCGAAATTGGGGTTTGGATTGCGGTTATGTTTCATTTGGTTGCCCATTTTTGGTGGTTTTGGCCGTCCACTGTCAGCTTGATGTTTGTCCGCCGCCTCCGCCGCCTCCGCCGAATCCGCCACCTCCGCCGCCTCCGCCGCCTCCGCCGCCTCCCGCGCCTCCGCCGCCTCCGCCGCCTCCACCGCCTCCACCGCCTCCGCCGCCTCCGCCGCCGCCTCCGCCTCCGCCGCCTCCGCCGCCTCCGCCGCCTCCGCCGCCTCCGCTGCCTGCGCCGCCTGGTCTGCGCCGCCTCTGCCGCCTCCGCCGCCTCCGCCGCCCCCGCTGCCTCCGCCGCCTCCGCCGCCTTCTCGGCCTTCGCGGCCTTCGCCGTCTCCGCTGCCTCCGCCGCCTCCGCCGTCTCCGCCGCCTCATTTGCTCATATTTAGGAGGCGGCGGAAAAAGGAACCGAGGCGGCGGGTCGAAAAAATGAGGCGGCGGAGGCGGCGTGTGCGGCGGAGGCGGCGGTCGGCAGGTATTCCGAACTGTAACCAGAGATTGATCTCTCAATTGGGTTTCGAACTCTCGAACTTTCGGTGTGTCGGCATTCGTCGATGAGGTACGATCCTAAGATGCCCATGCTCTTATACTTTGAATTTCTGTGTGTCTGTGCTTCAAGCGCTCTCATCTGCTCAGTGCCAGAACCACCAAAACTTTTTCTGTGTGTCTGTGCTTCAAGCGCTCTCAACTGCTCAGTTCGATGTTGTCAAAGTGGTCAAATTTGGGACTCTCAAAGTTGAAACTCAAGTGGTCAAAGTTGAGAACTACATGTCTCCACCTCTAACTATTTCATCTGCGGAGTCAGACCCCCAAGACTGCATCATTTTGAGTCCATTGCTGTTTGCAACCTAATAGGTACCTCTTAATTTGTTTTGTTTTTTTTTCACGAATCATCAGCCCATCAGCCCATCTACGAACCCTTTCTAAAATTGGATTATAGGGATTTGACAATTAAAAGTTTCTTCTTTCACTTAGTTCATGGAGTTGTTTTCTTTTTGCACTTAGTTCACGGGGTGCATCTTTTCTCTCAGACAAAGGGCACGATTACACACTAGTATCTTTTCAGATAGGCTGCCTGCCCCAATATCTATATTCTTCCACAACAATATGTGCAGTACGGCACCGAATGCTTCGAAGTGATCTTGCCTCTGTGGACTTCGCACATGACGCTGTTATCCACTGTACTTATCAACCCGCAGGTATCACAACCCGAAGGTATACGATATAAATTCTAATTTCTTTCCGCGTTGCCACTTTGCAACCTGCCCATTTTGTGATATTTTGCTGCAACTATACTTAAATTAGCAAGACTGGTTTTCTTTCTTTGACATTTGGGCACCAACACCCAGATGACATTCATGTTGTCTCTCATTATTTCATGTTTTCCGTGGAGTTAATGGGAGCAAGTGGGTATGACCGACGGGACAAGACATCAATACCAAGCAGGTTTTCAAGATCGACTTGAATTTGTTTCGCTTCATCTCGAATCTCTTCACTTTACGTCTGTGAACAGCAGCTTTCATTCACTGAGTTGAATTCGAAACCGCTTGCCGCTTTTTGAGACAAACTTCTGGATGAAAACATCGGTTACTCGGCATTTCGACGCGTCTGATATTTATTTGTGAAACTCGATATTTTCAAGAAGTTCTTTTATCATTTATGATGATATTCTTTCTTGTGTGAAACAATATACTGATAATTCCTGTGCCCGAGTTTCAAGACAATTCATCTTTATTGGAAGTTTCAGAGATATTTCTTTCAACTTGGATTCAATCATATTTGAAATTTTCCGATATTCAACTATTTTCAACTTGGAAATTAAAGAATCATCAGGATTTATTTCATTTCTTCATCCGATTATCGAAGATTCCTTTGCTTTCCACGGTAAGTTCTCCACATTGTTATTCGATTTAGCTATTCCATTCTTTTCCATCCAGCGATCGGTTAGTGGTTGATCTCAAAGAATCTTTTTTCGCGCTCGCACTTCTCGCTCGGCGTGCGGGCTCGGTCCTGCACGTTGGCGTCTGCACGCGAGATTGCGCGTCGCCCTCTGGGAACCTTTTTTCTACCCTCATCGACGACCGTGAGCTCGTGCTCCAGGAATTAGAGAATTGCTTTAGAGAATACGGTTCTGGCTCTTGCCTCTGTCAATACCTGTTTCACTTCCGGTTCACTTCCGGTCTACTTCCGGTTCACTTCCGGTCCACTTCCGGTTCACTTCCGGTCTACTTCCGGTCTACTTCCGGTTCACTTCCGGTCTACTTCCGGTTCACTTCCGGTCTACTTCCGGTTTACTTCCGGTCTACTTCCGGTCTACTTCCGGTCTACTTCCGGTCTACTTCCGGTTCACTTCCGGTCTACTTCCGGTTCACTTCCGGTCTACTTCCGGTTCACTTCCGGTCTACTTCCGGTCTACTTCCGGTCTACTTCCGGTCTACTTCCGGTTCACTTCCGGTTCACTTCCGGTCTACTTCCGGTCTACTTCCGGTTCACTTCCGGTCTACTTCCGGTTCACTTCCGGTCTACTTCCGGTTCACTTCCGGTCTACTTCCGGTCTACTTCCGGTCTACTTCCGGTTCACTTCCGGTCTACTTCCGGTCTACTTCCGGTTCACTTCCGGTCTACTTCCGGTTCACTTCCGGTCTACTTCCGGTTGACACTTCCGGTTCCGGTTCCGGGTTGTGTCATCCATCCGTTTTGGCATCGTTGAGCTATCTTTTCTCGCTTATCGTGTGGGCTCGGTCCTGCACGATTGCGTCTGCTCGCGAGATTGCGCGTCTCCCTCTGGGAGACTTTTTTGCCCTCATCGTCGACGATGAGCTTGTGCTCCAAAGATTAGAAAATAGCTTTAGATAATTCTGCCCCACCCCATGCCCGTGTCAATACGTGTTTATATACTACTTTTGTGTGGAATCGACTTTGATTCTCGAGTTTAAATGTTTTCAGGCGGCATAAACCAGCCTTTTATGGAATCCACTTTTCAAATCCACTTTTTTTTCGAGATCGGCCTTAGACTGGGATAACCTTCCTAGATCATCTCGAATTTTGACGAATGCGTCAGCGTTTCACGCACACCAGCCAGCCTCCTAGTTAGCCTTTTCGTCTTCTATTTGTTTGCGTTTTGTATATTTGACCAATTTTGACTCTGGACTATGTCCGCGATTTGTAAATGTGTTTCTTCGTTATTTCTTTCCGTTTACACCAGTGCCAATTCTTTCGCCTGGTAACTTTTGCAATTAAACAATTAAACAATCAAATGTTTTCAGGCAACAAAAATCCAGCCATTCTGTGTTATCGACTTTGATTCTTGTTGAGTAAAATGTTTTCAGGCGGCATAAAACCAGCGTATTTGTGGAATCGACTTTGTTTCTTATAGACTTTTTAAATGTTGTGGCATACGCAAAACCAGATTTTTGTGGAATCCTTTTTGATTCTTTTTGAGTAAAAATGTTTTCAGGCGGCATGGAACCAGCCTTTTTGTGGAATCGACTTTGATTCTAATTGAGTTAAAATATTTTCAGGCGGCATAAAACCAGCGGTTTTGTGGAACCAATTTTGGTTCTTATCGACATTTTAAATTTTTCAAGCGGCATAAACCAGCCTTTTTGTGGAATCGATTTTGATTCTAATCGAGAAAAATGTTTTCAGGCGGCATGGAACCAGACTTTTTGTGGAATCGACTAATTCTTCTGCAAGGAAGGTTAGATTGAATTGAATTGAATTGAATTGAATTGAATTGCATTGAATTGAATTGAATTGAATTGAATTGAATTGAATTGAATTGAATTGAATTGAATTGAAATTCTATATTTTTGGAGTTTCCTCCTCTCAATATTATACATGAAGTGCTGACTGACATTCACAGTAAAAATTCACAAAATCACAAAAACAAATTGATAGAAAAACAGCGTTTTTTCAATGTGTCGGGCGAAAAGAACATATACACAGTGATACGAATATATCCTTGAGCCAACAACTGCCTCAAGTAGGCAATAAAATGAAGCTACGCACACCACCTCTCCGATAACAATATCGCTCAGATATGATACCTAAGTGGAATGAGCAGGTCTAAAGAAGGATGAAATTTCCGGCATAGCCATTCATCATAAGAAATCACGAAGCCTGCCCTGTAGGAGAGGAATGCTCAAGGGCTGTTCAAAAACCCTACTTGGAAGAGAGTTCCACTCCGGGATAGTTCTACCTTCGAACGAGAACTTGCCAATGTCTCTCTTGAAAGTTTGAGATCGGAGCTTGTAAACGTGGTCTCGATGCGAGTAGAATGTTGGCATCCTTAGGAATTCAAGAAATTTTCCCCAGCCACCAATGTTCGCCAGGATCAGAAACAGGTAGGTCAGGCGAGTCACTTGCCTCCTCGACTGAAGAGAATTCCAACCCAGTGAAGCTATCATAGCAGTGACACAACTATGGCGCCTATAGTCACCTACAACGAAGCGTGCTGCCCTCCGTTGAATTTTTTCTAGTGCAGAAATCTGGCATTCACGCCAAGGGTCCCAAGATGAGACAGCGTATTCCAGGATAAGCCGCACAAGACTGAAGTAAGCTAGCTCCCTTATTCTAGGCGGACACTTCCTGTAATTCCTCCTAACAAAATACAAAGCCATATTTGCTTTGGAAGTAAGCATATTAACGTGTGGAGACCAGTCAAGCTTATTGCTCGTAAATTTAACCCCGCGATTGGTCATCTCACTCTGAGGGAGAATTACAGAGCCATTCAGAATATAATCAAACATAACATTTACTTTCTTAGTACAAAAATTAATTAAGTTACATTTGTCAACATTCATGGCCATAGCAGATCTGATACACCATTCCTGAATGAGAGCCCAAGTCACCTTGCAGTTCCTCGCAAGTCACCCACGCACTTCAGAATACATTCGTCAGCGAACAGCCGCATGCGTGAGCGCATCCTATGACCAATGACATCAATATAAATGATAAACAGTAAAGGCCCCAAAATGCTGCCCTGGGGGACCCCGGAGGTCACTGGAAGGGGACTTGATACATGCTCACCAATTCTTACGCACTGGGAGCGGCCAGAAAGGTAGCCATCTACCCAGTTAATGGTACGCTCATCCAATCCGAGAAGATCTAACTTTCTAATCAAGAGTTTATAGCTAATCACATCAAAGGCTTTGGAAAAATCAATGGCGATGCAATCAATCTGAGTGTCCACGATCAAGCGATTGCGCAAGGTACTGCGTGAATGCAGTGAGTTGAGTGGAACATGAAAAACCGGGCCTAAAACCGTGTTGAAAATCAGCCAACAAGGAGTTTGCCTCCAGAAACCCTCTGATGTGCTCAGCCATAATGAACTCCAGAATTTTTGAACAAGTATTTAGTAGGCTTATCGGCCTGTAATTGGAAGCGACTGATCGTCGTCCCTTTTAAAAATTGGTACAATAACAGAGCGCTTCCAGCAATCTGGAATATTTCCTTGTCTGATGCTGGCATTGAAGATTAGCGTCAGGAATTTGGAAACGATATGGGGGATTAACTTAAGAAACTTTATTCCCACAACATCAGGTCCCTCACTCTTATTGAGTTCCATTCGCTAAAACTCTGTTTATGACCATTGTTTCAGTCTCAACAAGAAGCTCCCAGAGGTCATTAGGACCCTCTGGGAGGAGAATATTGCTGTCAACACTGAAAACCTTTGCAAATGTCTCATTCAAAAGATTCGCTTGGGCTGGAGACCGCCATCTCCCCGTCAGGGTCAGTCAGGGATGGAACATTTCCTCCACTACCATACTTCCTGGTTCTGTTAAGACCCCAAAACTGCGCCAAGCCACCTTTGGTCGGGACAAAGGAAGATGGGTAAGTTTCGAGAGTTTGAACTTGGAGGTATTGTATTCTCCAAGTGCAGCGGAGTAAATTAGAGACCTTTCTCCTCCTGAAAAGAGACCTGAGCCTTCGTTTTTGGGCAGCGAGGAGATTGGAGAACCAAGGTGGTTTAGGTGGCCTGCTGATAACCTGCCTTGTGGGGATGTAGAGTGCTTTTGCCTTCTCAGCAATCGAGCTAAACTTTTCCCAGAGCACCTCCACATCAACACCAGGGTTCGATCCTAACACCGTAAAATCCTCCAGATGTGATAGGAGAAAATCAGTCATCCCAGGAATATCCGCCCTGTGGTAGATTGTCAGCGGATTGAAAAATGTCTCAACCACGTAGTTGGAAGAAGCACCAGCGAAAACCGAAACGGTATTCTGATAAGATCAATCGCAGGTGCTGAAAGTGGGAACAGAAGCTGTGTGGGCAGAATTGTGCACTTGGTTATCCAGTTTTTTAATCGTTTGTTTTATTGGGTAAGATAATTTTCACACATCAGCATATGAGCTCTGAGCTTCCCGTTTGATTCCATCTCAGAGCTGTAATTGTTTTGGACACTTTTCCATCAAACCACGTGTTAAAGTTCCGGCCCACAAAAACGGAAACAAAATGTTTGAAACAAACAATAAGTAAGTTCAGGGAGGTCAGGCCAGTTCTGGACGTTCGGTTCGGTTGCATATCTAAGTTATCCTTTTCATTTTTTGATCACGCGCAAAATCGGGACATGCCCAAATCGACGTGCAGAATTGAAAAACGCCTCCGGGCACTCTCAAAACGTTCAAACACACGTCCTGCTTTGCAGATATTCGTGCAATTTTCCCTTTTAAAAATCAGTGTAACCCCGAATGGAGTGCATTGCGTATCCACACCAACAGGGCTCTTGGCAAAAGCACAGCCCATGCATACCGGATTTTGGATTTCCGCATTCCGTTTAAGCCTTGCCGCAACGGTAAAAGCGAAAAATCCAAATAAATGCCGAGGATAATAAAAATTGCTCCACGATTTAACCTTCCCCAGACAGCACGGCCCTCGAATAAAAATCAGCAAATCCACGACTTAAACTCCAAAGGCTGCCTGCACCGTCCGGATGCGAATAGACAACCCAACCTATACCTACCAACTGGAGCGGTATGGTCGGATTTCTATTTATGGGCATGCAAAGACTGAATGTACTCGCAATGACGGATGGAATAGTGGGGGGGATGGGGCCGGTCGAAACCCATCAAAAATAGTTAACGATTATGGCTCGAATCCATTAATTCCTGCCGCTCACCAGCTTATGGTTGCGGAAGACAGCAAGGGGCTGCCGAAATGTTTTAGGATTATCAAGTAACTTTAATTCTGAAACGCTCAGTCATTATCTTCACATCGCACAGCTCATCTCACTCCGACGGCACACACACATTCCACAGCCTAAATCCATCAAGGGCATCGAAAACCTTCCCTCTGATGCGTGATTGCCGCAGAACCTTCAGGTTGAAACCGCAGAACTTTAAAATGAGCCTCACACAACCAGGATTAGGTTTATACCACCAAATGCACCTTGGGAACGTGCAGTGTGCTCTAACAAGAATTTCATCTGAAACCCGCGAAGCTCCAGCTCTCCTCCTAACTTTAAGTTTTCGTGTTCTTATCGAGCCCCTCATTCTGTTCTCCCCGCATATCTCGGAAATACCTCAATGGCTGGAAACAGGAGTTCGGAGAGAGGAAGTGCTCCAGCAGATTTACCATCTCAAGTCTGCTGTGAGTCAGCTGGAAAAATTGCAACATTGTTGCAATTTTTCCATAGACATCAAGGTGAACCTTCCTCAACACAAAATACCAACCTCGTTAAATTAAAAAGACAACCCGAAGAAATCAGGAAACTTGCCTACAAGTATTTTCAACCTCTTCAATTCGAGCTGAGCAAAATGAACTGAAGTTGTTATATCATCATCCAGTGAAATCATTTGAGAAACGATGTATGAACCCGCTTGAAATGGTTGATAAAATCTCGGAAAAATTATCAGAAATCATGAACCAGGAGCGAAAAATAGCAAAGTACATTTTTGAGAAATCACCAAGTGATCTCATATGAATAACCGAGGAAATTGTTGAAAGAAATCATCAAGAAATCTCTGAAAGAATGATTGTTGATTCACCAATGAAGACCCGTGAACTCAAATCATTGGAGGATCATCCAAGAAATCCTCGAGAAAAAGATAAATGAAATAGTTGAGAGAAAGCATCTACGTAATGAAACTACTAAAATAAATCTGAGGCAACTCTCCGTTGAGGGTACTCCCTCAACAGAGTAATTTCCCAATTCCCCAATCATATTTTTTTATCGCGACCGAACCCTTCAGTTTTGTTTGCTCAAATTCAGGATGGAGAGATGACGGTTTTTTCGAATATCGAAAACCGCCACGTCAGATCCTTGAATTGCACCAATCGGCCGAATTTTCATCCGTGGTGGCAAAAGCACATCCCTTTTTGACAGCATCTCGTACTTGGAAAACGTGAATCCCAATGCCGAGTCTGTCTGCATGTGATGATTGGAACGGGGGTGCTGCTCGAAGAACGTGGGAGAACTAGAGTCTTCATTTTAGCTCCTCTATTAGAGCCATTACCCCGATTTATTGCCATCGTTTGGCCTGATTTTTACCGACTTTTATTGCCGGTCGTATAACTGTTTTCAGATTTTTGCGTTTTTATTTCGCAGTTTGTTGATTTTAGTTGTGGATTTAGCCTGCCGCCTGAGAACCCCATCCTGATCGTCTGGGATCGATCTGTTTCTTTCGGGTTTTGAGGTCGGACTGCCTCATCTCTGACTTTGCGTTGATAGGCATAGAAATTTTTTTTTCTTTTTTAAGCTGTAGACATTGACGCAGGAAGATCCCTTTCGTTCACCTGCGAACACAGCTCGACGGCTGCGGATCCGACTTCGGATATCATATCCCAGGCAATTTGTAGTTACAAAGGTTCATGGATCATGTCTGGAAAGACCGACGCCGCTTGTTGGCAGATGGGATTGTATCGTCCCGATTGAATTCGTCTCGATGAGGTGCGCGGGCCATGTTATGGGCAGTTAGAGTTTGAAAACACTGATTATCAAATTAATCAGTCCTGAGGTCACTTGGATTTTGACAAACTCCCCATGTCCGCATGTCAGGCCCCTGTTTTGGTTCTCTCGGAACTTTTTTTGCATGTATGTCATCAGCAGGTGCTTCAAAATTCTGGTATGCGCAGCAGTCATTGAAAAGCAACGACCATAGATTATTCATAGAAATTGCCACGACCTCTTGATCGAGAAAATGACATTCGTTGGGATTGACCATAGTGTACATTAAATTGGCTGGTGGGGTATCTTTCTGGGCGCACTCAGTGCGTCAGGGTTGACAACACATATTCTGATTCACTAACTACCTAATACCTGTCACTTCTGGCGTGCCACAGGAAGCATCTTAGGACCGCTTCTTTTCATTTTTATTCAAATGATCTGTCAGAGGCAGTTCATTCCCGCATCCGTTTGTTTGCCGATGACTGCATAGTGTCTTCAGTTATTAATGGAGCTGAGGACAGTCTCAAACTTCAGGGTGATTTGGATCGTATCGGAGAGTGGTGTTCCCGAGCGTCGATGACAATCAATTTCGACACATGTAATTTCATCCGTTTTTCCAGTAGAGAGTTGGAAGCTGTCCAATACCATATTGGTGGAAAGACCCTCCTGCAATGCACTGAACTTACTTATTTTGGTATATTATTTTCCAGCAAACTTGATTGGGGGCCACATGTCTGTTCTGTTGCAAGGAAAGCTAACAAAGTCTTGTATTTTATCAAGCGCAATTATCGCAAGTGTCCGCCTACAATATTATAGATAATTAGCGTACTTCAGCATCGTTTGACCCATTCTTGAGTATGCTGTTGCTGCTTGGGATACATTCTCTTGCCAAGTTCAAATTTTGGAGAGAGTTCAGCGACGAGCAACTAGATTCGTGGTGGGTGACTACAGCCGAACCACAAGTGTTACTGGCATAATAACAAATCTTGGTTGAAGTTCCTTGGTTGATAGGCGCAAGATCTGCGCAAGGCGTCTATCAAGTCTCTTCCTGATTTTGAAGGGGACTGGGGGTTGAGTTGACTTGCATCTCTGTTAGAGGCCCCTCATTATTGCTCTCGGCAAGATCACGATTTCAAAATTCGCCTGTGGAACTTTAGCAAAGATGTTGTCAAGTTTTCTGTTTTTGGGACGCACCATCACTCAGTGGAACTCACTTCCCAGGGACGTGTTCCCGAACCCGCTAAACTTGGCCACTTTTCAATCTGGATTGGAACCTTTGCGACATAGAATTTCCGTTCTCTTTGTTATTAATGCCCTTTTACATTTTTTAAACGTTTGCCTGTAATTGCATGACTGTTATTGTCGTATTTTTGATAGGAGGTAACTCCGAAAAAATATAATTGAAATTGAAAAAAAGACTCATCTTTTAGACAAGAACTCCGCGGCACACCTGCTTCATCGGAGATTTTCAGAGATTGACTGCGGACCAAGCGCCCCATTTAGATGTCCATTCGACTTGTAAGTTCTCTGGAAGTGTGCAAAATGACCCACGACAATTATCGGATGCAGATGACGCGTCTCTTACCGAAGAAAGCATCCTGGGCAGTAGGTGGTGAAAAACTCTTAACAAAGGACTTGTCCGCAGGCAGAACAAGGATTCAGAAAAACCTCTTCTTTTTTTGATTTTTGTCTCACATTCTCGTTCAAGATACGTAAACCGCATTCTGCTTGATTTTTCGGAACAATATTTGTTTCAATGATCTTTCAAAGTGCCTTTGTTCCTCTCCCTCTGCGAAATGTTTTCAACAACAGATCCAAAAATTGGTTTCCTTTCACCGTATTGGACCGCTTCTTCCGTCGCTTTGATTTAGGACTGAGCCGTGTTGAAAGTTTGTGGTAGACATAGCCTATAGGCCTCTTTGCAAGAGCCTATCCTTAATCTGTCACTTCATTTCAAAGTCCAAGGGGAATAAATCAAAAACCGAATCGTGCAGAAAAATGCATTAGTCTGGGCCCCGAATGGAATTGTTTTGTGAAATAATGGATTTTTGACATTTCGCGATTATTTATATGTATAGGCGTTGGTACCTCAGGGTTCAGACGACGCCCAAGCCCAAACCCAAACCCTTGACAGCCGAAAGAATCGGCGTCGCAAAAAGAAATATAAGTACGACTGCGTTTTCGATGACACCTGAAGTGGTTTCAGGTTTCTTCGCACGGATTGAGGGAGAGAGAAATATCGGAAGAACAACATCGCAGGCATTTCATGCTTCGCACCATCGAAAAATGTACCTTAGATTGGTAATGGAATTGCCCTCAGTGCACATGTAAAGCTGCGTCAAAATGCATAGATTTTTGCATCACAATTTTTTGGTTTGTCTGTCCAAAACAGATTTTCCGTTGCAACAACAGGCAATGGTCAATGATCCAATGCTATTCTTTGCACATTGTTGCAAGTGACAATCGGTTTTGGACAGACAATCTGGAAAAGTCTGATGCAAAAAATCTGTCCATTATGATGCGGCTCAGATTCTGCCGCTGTTCAGATTTCAGCATATGCACTCCATGCTGCAGAGAATAAAGATCATCTTTTATACCGAGGTCAAAATCTGTCATCTCTGGACAGATTTTCGTTGCACTCTAGAGCTTTAATTTTTACCGCCTGAATAGGAATAAAAAGAACGAAAAAAATTTGGAAGGCAGCATTAAAATGCATGGGAAAAATTCTCGTGTGCGAATACAATTCACAGCTTTGTGGCCACAAAATGTTTTTTCCATACTTTTTGATGTTCGGCAACCGTGTTGAGAAAATTCCAGCATTCATTATTCTCGATTTGAAGGCCTTGCCCGCTGCAAGAGCAAGATCATTGCCCATTTCACTCCTCATATTTTGAAAAATGATTTCAGCGCTGTTTTGCGGGTTGTTCGTGTGTTTTCTGCGTGGAAATGAGAACTTCGCCAGAACACCATAAAAACTGGGTGACAATATGGAAACAATGAAAATGCATTATGCGCTATGGGCTTGCCATGCTCAATGGATGTTTGACATTTTGAAGCGTAAACATTTCATAATTTCTTTGCAAAATTGTCTCGCTCGATTTGAATTGATAATCTTCCTTTTATTTTGTTGTTGCTCAATGAATTTCATTGAAGGCTCAAGCTGAAAAAAGAGGATTTGCAACGTCGCTGAAATATTCTCAAGGATTGCATGCCGTTCTTGTTTTACGCACTTTTTGAGGTTTTGTCCTTTTAGGCTAGATCATCAACCATCCAGGCGATTAATATTCGTAAAAACTTTGAGGACACCAAAATCATTGGGGTGTCAGTGTCGCATAATTTTTTTTTCCAATCCACTTCCGCGGACCAGGAGCTCGCAACAGCCAATCACGTCGTCTCAAATTGTGACGTCATCAATTTTGGGATTTTTGCATTGCCACCGCTTTTTGCCATTTGGCATGTTTGCCACCGCTTCGCAACTCTTTCTAGGGCTGCAATAGGGTTAGGTCAGGTCAGAGGTCAGGTTAGGTTTGGTTAAGTTGGGTTTTGGAAATTGGATGTTGAAATTGACTGGAATTCCCAACAACCAATCAGAGACGCGCATGCGGAAGTGGATTGGAGAAAAAAATATGCGTCAGTGTCCAGGTTGGTTATTTTATCATTATTCAGCTGAGGAAAAAGTAATACAGTGAAAGCACATTTATAGTCAGAGGGAATCTTGAGAGCAGCTTTGTGCTCATACATTTTCGGGAGAGACGAGAATTCTTTTATCAGAAAAGTGGAAGCAAAACAAACAAGCATTAACCGATATAAAAATCGGATCTGCGAACATAGTGCTTTATCATGGGGCACGTAAGATGTTTTATTTTTAGATTTTTTACTTTGGAGGTGAAAGAGAGGACGGGCTGAAGGCAAAAGAAGGACGGAGAAATCCCGAAGAAGTCAACTGTCACCAACATCAGAAGCCCATAAAGGAAACGGTCTTCATGAATGGGATTTAAAAACTGACGGCTCAAAACTATAACTTAAGAACTGATTTGGATGGGCGGAACCCTTGGCTATTCCACGCCGTTCTTTTTCACTTCTTTTCTAGATATCTTTTCTTCCGACCGAGAATATCTCTCAGCACAGCCCTTTGCTGAAACATTCTCTCTTTTGTCAGTGGGTACTTCTCAAGGGTGAAGAAGGCAAACAGAACCATAATTGTCATTTTGCGGGAACAAAAACACTCAGTGTCGAACGCAGGCAGGGCCAGAGGCGCAAATTTCACCGAGCGAAAACTCGTTGCATAGATTTGAATTTCAAATATCGTGTTTTACAGGATGTAACGGGGCGAATAAAGTGGAACGCAAGCAGATAATCCAGCGCAAAAACAATCCCTTAAAGTTCATGTACAGAGTGGCAGTCAAAAAATAAATGTTCCTGGAGTGAAAGAACAGTTTTCAGCTTTGGGAAGATTTTGTCAGAGGGTTTGCTGGCCTACATAATCATCATCATTGTCATTCTGAGCCAGGGGCGGCGATCACGGGGGGAAGGGGGGCATGCCCCCCAAAATTTGTAACCTGAAAAATAGGAGGTCAAGGGCCCCTGCCCTAACTCCCGCTGGGCCCTCGGAACTCTTGGCCAAAATGTATAAATTGGGGCTTGAAATGCCTTTCCACGCCATTTGGAGAACCGGGAATTTTTAAAAAGCTCCAGCTTTTGGGGGACTCCGTCCCCCAAACCCCCATTAAAGGCATAAAACTGCATTTTTAGTCCCACTGTTGAAAAAGGGCCCCTCATTTCGGTGGGCCCCTCCGAGTTTTGCCCCCCCCCAAACTTGAAGAGTAGTCGCCGCCACTGTTCTGAGCTGACAGACATGCAGCCGTTGACTCGTCATGGAGGGCCACGTCGCCCTGACGTATAAACACAAAACCAGTGTTGTGGGCTTTCGCTGCGACGTCAAATACCTCCACACTTCTCTTCAATGGCTGTTTCACGAAACCCTCCTGAACTCTTACTGAGCTCCACATGGACCTAACTAATTTTTTTGGCATGAAAGAACAAAACAAAACGAATGTCAACCTGTAGAAACAATCCAAAATAATGTTATCCTGAAAAAAGTTAAAAACAAGTTATAAGAACAGAAGTCAACTTGGAAATGAAGGTTAAATGTTAGCCTGCAAAAAAGAACAACGACATGGAGCAATTAAAGTTTGTTGATAAAGAACAAATAAAAAGTTATAAACGTCGTTCTGGAACACAAAAGGTAAAATAAGAAAACAAGAAAAAAAGCAAAAAAAATATGCATGGGTACATATAGAAATAAAACAAATAAAAAAATAAAAACCAAACAAAAAAATAAAAGTTGTTCTGAACACAAAAAGGCAATAGAAAGACAAAACAAAAACACAAAATTTGAAAATAAAGAAAACAAACAAATAAAAAACAAAAATAGAAAAGTAAAAAAATTCTTCGGGAAGATTTCTGTTACCCTGAAAGAAAACAAAATTTGAGCTGGAATGATTTCAACCAACCAGTTAACGAAATTGCCCGTTGTTTCAGATGGCATTCAAACACGATTCTGCGGCAACTGAAACTGAGATTGAAGAATTTCTGATGACTGGGATTCATGAAATATCAAGACCTTGTTAATGCGAATGGAGCTGGAGGAAGATTCTTTGCAAAGAAAGCGCACTCACTCAATTTTGAAGGCTTTCGAAGTGCTATAAGCACCAAAATTCCACAAATATTTCGCGAAGGTATAGGTTTTTTTTTTATAACGTGAAACATCGATGCGCTTTAACCCGAATTGGCGTCCATGTTCGTTTTCCGCAACAGATGCTGATCACTGTCTCCGACATGATGAAAAAAATGAAGAAACATTCAGCAAAACAGAAAGTACGAGGGGTGTAGAAGAGTTTTCCGACAAAGAGGTTGCTGACAAAATAAAAGCGAAAAGTCAGAATTCACAAAGTCGACAGCAAGCAGAACTGATTTCTGTTTGAACGAGTTTGGAGGGTCGTCCGGCCTGTTTGCAAGACTCACAAAAACGCAAAGTGAAAATCTTTGGAAAGCGGGAGATTGGACAATTCTTCGAAACGCACTGGTGAATGTTTTCAAAGCACCAGAATGGGTGAGCTTCAAATACCTACGTTCCAAACATTAACAAATGGATCCTGACATGAGATCCCAGTGCAAATTGAGAAGAGCTGACTCTTGTGCTCGCTGACCAAATCGACCAAAATTAAGATTCATCGGCTCTGTTGACATTCTGCGCGACATTTTTCTTTGCTGATCGAATGATACCTCCGAAATTGAATCGATATGAGGGCGGTTCATTTCAGACGTTGGTCTTTTCACTCATATCTTTGGTCGCAAAAGCGAACGCGCGGTTGAATAGCGCTTTGCTGGGCCGATATGTCAGGTTTTCGCGAGGCCATTACACAAGGCGAAACCAGACACATCAGGGAGTCTGGGGCGAACCCCAGCCGATTCTAAGGGGCAGGGCCCCGTGCGGGGGGTCTGGGCGGTATTTCCCATAGCAGCTGAATAAATTTTGAAATTATAAGGTTCATTTTGGGTGCAATTTGTGTCCCAGAAGTAAAATTTCCATTAGGGCGAGCCAAAAGCACACGCATGTAAAGGGAGGGACAAGCAAACCGACAGTCAGGGATTAAAGTGTGCCGGAACGCAACGGAACAGCGTTCCTGCCCGCCCTGACCGAGTCGGAACGGCGTTCCGGCCTGCCCTTGCTCAGTCCGTTCCGGCCCTTTCAAAGTCACACCGGAACGTGCGTTCCGGTGACTTTGAAAGGGCCAGACTTTAAGAACCTTTCACCGCGTCAAAGCAAACTTCCACAGCACAGCAGATTGGCAGGAACAAATCAGATTCCGAAATTGTTATTTCCAGAGAGCCTCATTTGGAAATTACAAAAAAGAGAACGTCCGGTCAGGGTTGGCCATGGATATTGGACTGGAATTGCGTTTAACTTTGCGAACAACAGAAGCTTGAAGAAATAGAATGAAGCAGAAGTGGATTGGTGACGAACTGCATCATCTAAAATTGGTCCAATTTTTAATTGGACCAATTTTACAAGGATTCCAGAACTCCACTGAGTGGACAAGGGCTCCACTCTCGATTTCCTCGTCCGCTGTGGCTCATGCGACACCAGATCGCTGTACATTTCAGAAATGATTTTTATTTGCCCTCATGCAGGGACTCTTTTAGGGGGACATCGGCCTCCTAGTTGACAAATTCCCCGCAACGGCTCTCGCCCTTCCCATTGGCTTGCCCAGGTGGGAAATTTTGCCCCTGGGACACCAATTGTGCCTCCAAAATGAACCCTAAAATTTCAAAAATCCTTCAGCTTCTGGGGGGCCCGGTCCCTTGGAACCCCGCTGATGGGACTCTGTCCCAGACCCCGATCCCTGGCGGGCTCAGCCCCCCAGACCCCCCGCCAGGGCTGTGCCCAGAGATGAGATGCCCTTTTTGTGCGTGTGCGTTCCGGCCCTTTTTCCGGACACTTTAACCTCCCGGTGTTCACTTTGGCCAAAACTTTCCAACCAAGGCGAGACAAAAGACCTGGCCAGGGAAGGGCAAGCGCACCGCCGGGGATGCATTTCTTTGGCAGGGGACAGTTGCCACCACTGCCCCTCGAATGACGTTCGACAAGGAGAAAAGAAATCCTGCAGTTGGACCACCTCAGATTTTGTTGGAAGGCTCTTTCGTCATCGTCATACTCGGCGTGGTCTCAAGCACGACAAGGATTTTCTTTTGATGAGGGAAACCAACGGTGGGGCGACGGCCCAAGGCATCAGTGTTTACACTAGCGAAAAAAGGCCAAAAGTTTTTCCAAACATCACGATTTTCCGGCTGGCAAACTGAACAATAGTTGTGAAAAATTCTGCAATTATCGTGAAATAAGTAGGTACTAACCATCAAAGCTCAAACAAAGCAATTAATCTGATTTCTTCCGCTTTCTCCCCCCCCCCTCTTTGGCAAATCAAACTAAGGCCATTAATTTCAATCTTCAGTGAAGGAAAAGGCACGCTATAGGCAGTCTTTCCCTGTCGGATGCTTTTCAGGTGGGTCCTAAATCGGAGAAACTGGAATGAAGGGTTCCACCACCTCTGGGTGAGGTTCGGTCCGACTCGGCGACTGAAAAGAAACTCGCATGTTGGCAAGCGAAACAGACAAATACAAATGATTTCATTGATGAATGCTGACGAGGCAAAAAATGAGAAAGCGTAGCGAAGAAAATGAGGGGGAGAAGGAAGTTGATGGAGGGGACTGGGGAAGGATAGAACGAATCAGGGGCACAAGAAGGATTTTCAAACGGAGGGGAAGGCTTGGATGAGTCGGATAAGCAAAAGATATTCAGAAGGTGAATATCATCCATCGCAGAGGAATATTCACAGACCTTCCTAACGGAGACATGTTCGCACGCTCCAACCTTCCCTGAATTTTCATCATGCTTTGCCCGCCCGTTCAAGTAGCTTGAGACTGCTTGCCGATCGTCGAACGATCGACCAACGAAAGAATCATTTGCCAGTCTTGAATGATAATTCAAATCCACGAACATCTGGGAGTCGCTGGATTTGGGGAAAACATAAAAGAGGACTTTGCAACATGGCAATGTTTAAAAATGTTTTTTTTTCTGTTTGCATGGAACGCGGAGTCGTGCGAAGGCCAATCCCACCTGGTGGCAAATTTCGATTTTGCTGATTTGACGGACGCATATTTCCGCTCAGCAAAATCCTTTTTCTGAAATCACATTTCTCAGTTTTTGCAAGATCGAAAGAACGGCAGGAACTTACATCGTATTGTTCCAGGTTTTTGCGTGGAACCTGCACAGGAGAAATTTTAAAGGTCTGGCATCTGCCTGATGCAAGGGCCATCCAATGTCAACAGAGCTTGACACAACTTCACGCCTATTTAGAGATGCCATGTTTCCATTGATCCCAATGGCGCCTGTGTTTATTTTGAACTCATGCACGAAAATGTGTGGTAAGGAGTGTTAAGCAACAAGAATTTTAAAGCAGTGGTCGGCATGTGGCATGTCTACCGTATAAGAACAGGCGACAATGACCGCGTGGCGCGTCAATGAATAAAGAATGCAAACCCATCATCTTGGGTACAGCTCGTTCCACTTGAAGATATGAGCAGAACGCTCTCAAGTATGCTTGGAGTGAAATCAAATTTCCTTCAACAATGAAAACTCGGTCAAAAACCGCAGACTCGGCATAGAAATCAAAGTTTCCCTGAATGTTTGAATGGAAACGTGAGAAGCATTCTCAGTTTATATCTTCAAATGGAATGAGGTGTAGGTACTTTTTCGGAGCGATCCGCTCCGTTGTCAACCAAATAAATGGAAACAGCGAGCAGTTTCCAAGTCAGTTTGGGGTATTTTTATTCTTTGACGTGGTCCTGTCGCCTGTCATTTTCATTCAGAAAGTGACAACTGTGAAAGCAACCAGCCAGAGGGTTAAAACAGTGTCCTTGTTGTTCTTCACACATCATATTCTGTGAATGGATTTTCTTCGTATTCAAAAATACCCACGTAAAGAAGAGCAACGATACTGTTTTTGAACGATTGCAACATGGGTCTTGACATGACCCTGCATTCATCGAAGGATTTTCAACAACAAGTTTCTCAGGGCATAGCAGGACACCACACCCATACACATCCACTGACGCCCATGGTGAGGAAATTAAACAGGCGACCCTTGCCAGAAAGAGCCTATCCGGAAATCAACGCTGAAAGGCGAGGTAAAAGGGTTTCAGACCACCTACAGGTCCGAAATCCTAAAGATTGAAAGACAGCTGAAATTAGTTTTCTGTGAAACATAATCGATTACCAAACACAACACCACAACATGTGGTGCAACCAATGGATGGATTTCTCTTGCATAGTGTTTTCACAAAAGAAAGCATCCACACCAAATGCACAAAAAGATGAGCAAAAATAATTGCTTCCAATCCTAATCAAGAACGGCAAAGACCAAGTTCCAGTTTTCAAGGAAGTGCTCAACTTCCCACAGAAAAGTAGGTATTTGTTACGGCCGCCCTGCTGATGTTACCAGCGTGTTGCACTGACATAAGGTTCAATGAAATGATAGTTAACAAATTGAAGTTTCGAGTATTTTCCAGAAATTGCCGATGATCGTGAAAGAACTGCTGGAACAGTCGCTTTTCCAAGGAGCAGACAACTTGAAGAATTCGAACGAGAATGACCAGGTTTTAAATACGAATGTTCGTGTGAAGTCATCGACTTGTGTTGTGTTTGCCACCGAGTCGCCAACACTCCTGTTTGCTCAGTCACATCAGGATCGGATTCTGGTTTATCCATTGCTGTCCGCTGACGCCAGCGTCGATAATTGCTTGTTGGCCATGCCAACTTCGTCAGTAGCCTGACAGATGTTAGGATGTTGGTATCCAGAAGGTAGTTTCCACACATTAAAACATTTTGCAAGGCCACGTTTGAAGCAAAAGAAGGCATTCTGAACAGCATTACGAACCCACTTCAACTTCCGCATCAATTTGCAGTTGAATAAATTTGTTATTAAATCAACAGTGTTTTTCTCAAAATGTTTGTGGCATGCCTAGTCTACTGCAGGCTGCAAAATACTCTATTTCTGTCATCTTCTGCCAATCCATGGTCAAAATAGGGCCTTGGCAGTGCAAGCTGTGACAATTATTCACTGTTCCCATTGTTATTTTCCAGTGGGAAAAGTTCATCTCAATCCCTCAGAAAGTCAAAATGCACTCTTCCGAAGTTCACAGAATGAACTGGCAGATCATCCACTCTCAAGTTCACAGTGAACCAGCAAAACCGACATCACGTGGTCATATCACCTGTTTCTTCCATCAATTAAACAAAGAGCTCACATATTGTGAACAATTTTCAAAACATACCCCCAAAACACGAACAAGAAACTTGCAGAGCTGATTTGTGATTCGGCAAAATGGCAAGCACATACGGGTGGCAGCAGCGCAGCATGCGAATAACAGACTCTCGTAAGTTATTTATAACCTCAGCAGAGGAATTGGCAATCCGTGCAGGCAATTGCCGATAGATTTGTTGCACCGATCAGTTTGCATAAAAATGTATTATTTCGTTTTGTGATGAGCAAGTAGCTCTCTGATTTAAACCTAACCCAATCTGCCAACACACGGTTTCTTGCAAGTTATTGAGATCATTGATAAAGAAATCAGTCGAGTCTTGGCGTTAACGAAAGCGGAATGCCCTCCGCACTGCAAAAACCATGTCTTCAAAACTTTCCTGTGCACATTTTTCTCCATTTGGTGGGCAAAATCGCACAGAAGGCGAAATTTGCACCGGAGGCAAAATCGATTTCATCGCTTTGCTAATTTTTGTCGTAATTTAAATGCCTGTCTTCTTCCTGTGTCTCCATCCGCACTAGGGTTTGTTTTCCTGATTCGAACACATCATCATTGCATTTCGTGCGCCCAATTCAGATCCAGACAACGTGGTCCGATCAACTTTTAATCCTTTTCTTGATCTGGAAATCACTTGAAACTTCAATCAACTCACATGCAACACGAAAATAACAATTGCACATTCATTTTCCTCACCACATTTTGCTCATGGCATCATCCAACTTCGCCATCACTGTGTCACACAGCAATAAGTGCAAATTAAACAAAAACGTCTAATGTGATCGTTATTAGGGACTGACCGATATGGCTTTTTCCGATAATACCGGTATACCGATTATCTTTAATACCGATAAACGATAACCGATAGTTTACTTCCCAAAATTTTGGCAAAGACAAGCAAGAGCAGGCCTGCATATTTGCTTGAAATTTCTCTGAGCTTTGCGTTGATTTGGATTCCAGGGGTAATCGACGTGTCGTGTGAGCAGGAAAAAGAGCATTTATAATGGGAACTGGGAAAGTTAACACCAGTGCATAATATCGGACGGGATGGACAAAGAAAATAGGATCCTGACCATGATGTCACCATTTCAAACTTTTCTCACCAAAAATCTGAAGAAAAAAAAGAAAGCTAAAACTTTTATGGGAAAAGAAGCGGGTCTGTTTTGGCTGTGAGTGGATGTGATCATGTTTTGCAAAAGCTGTGTGCGGATCTCTTTTAGCAGGGTGAAGTTGTTTGCGTGTCTTTTTTTGGCTGTGCGCACATGTGTTCGTGTTTTGTACGAGTACCGGAACAGGATGCTTCAAGGTGGCAGTTGGACAACTTGATCCAAAGTCCACATTGTGTGGGCTTCTGGTTGTCAGAAGTAGGTAGTTCACTGGGCATTTCCTATCGGTACAACTGAAAGCAGCTTTTTTTTGAAAGGTGCAAATGAATAATCCCCTGGGTCTGGAAGTGTGTGCGTCTGCGCATGTGGTCTTTCCATCAAAGAAAAAATGTGCCAGAGGTCAGATCTGACCCTCCACACTGTTCTGCATGCATTTGTCTGCCTCCAATCTCATGATGGGATGATCGGTTGGTTAGGAATAATTCACCTGCAGAAACAGAAACACAGATTCTTCATTTGGACAATCATGAGCGCTGCAGCTGGCCGCACTACAGTTCTGTTTGACAAAGGAAGAAATGGGGTTAGGTGAAGGGGGCTTGGCAGGACTGTCATTTTCACACTGACGTGTGGAGACATGGGCAAAAAACTGTTTGCAGCGCCCGCAAATTGAGACAAATGAAAAACTCATCGACCTGACTGCCACAATAAAATCAAAAGTGATGTGTTCTCTGACATCACGAAGATTAAAACACATACCTCTCTTCAAAACGAATAATTATTCCATTTTACAAACTCTTTTTTCGATAGTATCTGTATCGGAAAAATACCGATATAATCGGAAAAAACCGGAATCGGTATCTGCCAGTCCCTAATCGTTATGATCAATGACCATCTGAACATTTTGACAGTGGACCCTGAGGTGGGAGTGAACGTCATGATACTTAGGCTCAATCAAGGCTGGCTTGTTAGCCACAACACTGGAACACGTTTCAAAGAAAAAGTAACGGCCTCTAGATGTGTTCAGTTCGGTTGTATTTCTTAATCGATTTCAGACCTACAGACCAAGCATTTTTCAACTGAAATGCTCTGGTTTTTCTAGACAAAGATGATGGATTCATCCAAACATGCCACAGAAACTGTCCAGATAAGTGCTCTCAAAGTGTCATCCAGATTTCATGTGATGAGATGGAATGGGATTTGTTGAGGAGAGCTCCTTTCCAAATTAGTCTGGCAATGTAAGCCAGCTGTCACCTTTGCTAACCTAACACACTCCATTTGAAGTGGAAACTGGGCTTGCTTGGATGGAAAAACGAATGAACCCATTACAACAACACAAGTACCCAGCATACAATCGAATGCAGAGGCAGATTCCATTTTCGATTGTGGTTTACCAGATGCGGACCATCGGCAGTAAACGTTGGAGCCTTTTTGAAGTTAATACATGCAAGATGCAGCCAAATTGTGCAATTGTAAATGATCGATTGGACACAAACATTATTTCCTCGCTCAGATTGTTATTCGCTCAGATTGGTATATAAGTGTGCCAAGTCGACTCCAAGAACACTTCTCCATTGAATGTTGGCTGCTATAAAAAATACGAAGCAGCAGATCTACAGACTGGCAGGCCAGCCGACGCTAAAAAACTGTCTTGCTTTAGAATTTGTATCAACATTTCGGCCAAAATCAAAGTTTTCCGGAACTCGAAGGAAGAATACTGAGTTTGTGTCTTCAAACGGGAGACAGCATCGCAACTGCTCTCTCAGCAGCAACTGATATCTTCAATTCCATGACAGCACGTTTCAGATTCAATCCAATTAACAAAAACTTGACGAATACGAGGGGCATCCAAAAAGTTCCTGCAACACCGTCGTGGAAACTATACAAATAAAGGTTCGTCATTCCTTCCATCACATGCCTTCAATGCTATCCTCTTTCTACACTACATGTTTGCATCGGTTCTGATGTTGTCTGATGTTCCGGTACAGGGTGTCCCGATTAATCCTTCTTGTTCCAGCATCCACAGCTGTGTTGAGCTCTTTTATACCACCAAATGACAGCCCAGGGGGGAGAAACACGAGCACCGAGAACAGGTGGAATTCAGGGGGTTCATTTTGGCTGGATGCTGCAAAATTTTCCACTCCCGCTTTGTCAGAAGACCAATTGCAGCGGTTAACTTGTGATGACATGCATTGGCATGGAGAATGATGGGCCAGGAAAACAGGAAATCGGGTGACTCTGGACAGCTCTCAAGGATTGCAGGGATCAGCACACCCCTGAAGCATGGTTGCTTGAAGTCTTGAGTTATTGTCTGGCTTTAGGAACAGCATACGTTGCTAAATGGTCTATAAAAAGCTGTGCACAGGTCGTCGTTTGTTTCACTCTGTTCGTTTGTGCCCGAATTTCTCGCAGCCTTCGCAGGGATCATTCTCAATGCTCCACCTTCCTTCTCCCATGCGTTTCATCCATTCTGCCACACACGATAAGAGAGGGCACTCTCACTACATGCCTCCACAAAGGCTACATGCACTTCCCGAGCTGTTGCCTGTTTTCCCTCGGGCAGATTCAATCATAATGTTTCGACTTTGCTCAACTGTTTAACTGTTGTAAAACTCTGGCCATGGCTTCAATTCAAGGTCTGTCAATTTACAATTTTCTGGGCATAAAAGCACAGAATACCTCACAAAAACACACCGATGGAAAGAACAAGAATGGGGTTACATGAAAACAAAAAAGAAAGAAAGCTCTGGTCTCGCAGGAAAAAATTAAGCAGGTGTTGCAGGAACTTTTTGTATGACCCTCCTAGTTACTGAGATCGAAAGGTCAACTTTACACGAACACACTCGGTGCACATTCATGCCCAAGGTTTCTGGCTTCTGCTGCTGCATGATTTGTCGTCTGATTGTGGTGTCGGTCAAACTTAACAAAAAATCTTCGTCTGAATGTGATCTAGTTCAAACGAATGACAAATCTCCAATGACTTGTGGAAAGAATATCAACAAGGTAGAATGGATCAGGCATGATAGGGTTCACCAATGAACAATAAGTTTGATAAGAATAAATAAGGACAAGCCAATGGCCCCAACAATCAATCAAAAATTGTGGAGGGTTCAAATTAACCGGTCAAGCCCGAATGACGTACAGTTACGTCCGCTAAAAAAAAACTGGGCGTACGAACGCCGTAGATAAACGTCAAGACCAACATGATGTCATTGTATGAACGACGTAAATGAACGTCTGCATGGGTAGTCCATTTTCAAGGGATTTGAATTTAATTGAGTAATAGCAACACCACTCAATTGCGAAGACAGCCAGAAAGAAGAAAAAACAGCGATCTAGCAGACGTTTATTCCGCTGAAATCGGTCCTACCGTTTGAAATCAGCGCACTTTTCAAATTTCCCGCTTTTTGTTCTTCTGTCCCTTGTCGAAGGCGCCTTTTTTCACGATGACGCAACATCAGTCGCCCGCCGAAATTCGTATTTTCGGGCAGCCGACAACAGCGTGATCTCGCTGACGCTTATTTCACGTGATTTGCTGCAACCGTTTTAGAAATAGCGTCGCATTGAAATTACCTGTTTTTCCCCGTTTTTGCTCAATTTTGATGCGGTTTGAAGCGTTTTGTGGGTATCTTGGCCGTTTTTTTGTGCGGAGTTGTTTTTAGTTGAAAACAAATTATAGGCGATTTTTATGACACAGAGCAGAAATCTGGCTTCGTTGGGCGGGAAATGCATGCATTTCCGATTTTTCCGTTTTTCGAAAATCCTTGCAGAAATTATTAATTCCGGTGGGGGCGACACTCAGTGTTTCCGAAAGGTACGGAAAAGCATTTTAAAACCAGAATTCGTAATTCCGGGCTTGACCGGTCAAGTTTCAGGGCCAAGTTTTCAATAAAAAATTGATTGAAAGAGCCTGCTTTCATTTTCTACATTGCAGAAAAACGTCCCAAAATTGCTTCCTGGAAGTCATTGCTCATTACTTACATTTTCGCAGGAAGCCAGGACTCATTCATGTTTTTGCTGAAGTTAGCCATCACTGATCACAATTTTCACTGGAAGTCGGTGCAAATTTGTCACATTTTTTGGAATTGAAGTTGAAGAAGTCGGAATAGTTGTCACATTCTTTGCAGAAAATCTGAATTGCCCCATTTTCTGCAGTAAGTCAGTATGAATTCATCTCATCCTCCTCAAGTTGTCAGTATGCACTGATAACATTTTTACAGGAAGTCAGTAATCACTGTTCACAATTTTGCAGTGAGTAAACGTGCATTGAAAGATTTTTCACAGGTAGACAGTTCTGTTGTTGTCATTTTTTGACTTTTTCGCCAGAAGTCAGTATCCAATGTTCACATCTTTCACAGTTTTTGCAAGGATGTCAGTGTCCATTGTTCACATTTTTACAACAACTGGTGGAGCTTGCAACAAATAATGTGCAAAAGGGGATGGATTATGATCATTTAAAGGGTGCCCTCGTATTCACAGCATCAGAGCCTGGTCAGTAGATTTAGTAAAAAATCAAACGAAACACATTCTTTCTCGACGTTTGTCTTTATTTAACAAAATCAACATGATGAGGATGAAAATAAGTTATGATCTTGTTTAAAAATCAACAGCCGATCGCAAGACAGGGAATCTGCAATTTCATCGCTTCATCCCCAGCTGAATCGCTCCTTCCCCACCGATCTCTCTCTCTCTCTCTCTCTCTCTACTCGTCCTTCCTGTTTCCTGCCTTTTTCTTGTCCCTCTTCTGTTGAAGTATCCTCTGGTATTTCGCCTTGCTCGAATACCACAGGATGTATGGAATGCCAAGTGAAGGCAGAGTCATTATTGCAAAGGCAAGCCAATCCAACTGGGAAGGGGGATAATAAATAAAATAGGCGTGCATGAGATGATATAGCAGAAACCCACTCAAAGAAAAAGACACCTGTTGAAGAGTGAACAGACTATTGTGTGGCGGTGACTGTTCTAACTGGTTTCGGCAGGCTTTTCCAGACATACGTAAAAAGGTTATCCACACAAAATGTTTCAACACTGTCCGTAATTCAGATGGTCCATCCCAAAATGTATTTATGCAAAAGCAGCAACTTATTTGCGCAGATATCCTTTCCAAGTGAATGAGTCATGGGGATGAAACGTCTGGATGGCGTAAGACAGGAATTGTCGCCTCTGCAAAGTACTAAACTTCTACTTTCCACAGAACACCCTTCCAAAAAAACTTGGGCAAGTGAATATCCTCAGAGCCATGTTTTATCAAACATCAAGAATCTCCCACTTTGCATAAATATGTAATGCATTTCATTCTGCATTCACCACTGTACTCACCACTCCCACCCACCACCACCACTCACTCAGCCAAAATGCTCACAAAACCTGCCCAAAACAAAATGTTCCGACAGTTGTGCTTTCTCCTATAGCCACATGTGTTTGGGTCAAAGCTGTCTCCACATTTGTTTTTGTTTGTTTTTCAAAAAGCCAAGGTTTACCGCAAGGTCAAAGCCTCCCTTTGAAATCAGGGAACAAGTCTTTGTTGATTGCTCATTCAAATGTTAGCTCACTAATGTGCCACAAAGATAACACAAGAAAGCTACTGAACGACCATAGTTTTGAAAATGCCATTGATTCTGTCACAACTCTGCAATTGGACAAAATTAAGCGTGCACCCTTATCATCATTCCAGCCAATAAGGACCCAACCCAAGGAATCCATATCAGTTTTAAATATCTGCGAGATTGTAATGGCCGTCATCAACTGCAGATCAATTGTAAACCTCTGTAAGCGAGTAGAGCTCTGCACGTTTCTTCGTCAACACAATGTCTCTGTATTGTTCCTCACTGAAACTTGGCTTAATGAAACCATTCCCAGTACTGAAATCTTACCAAGTGAATTCCACGTCTACCGCAAGGACAGGCAGAATAGGCGTGGGGGTGGAGTTCTCCTAGCAGTTCGTAAAGATTTGAAAAGTTGTTGTGACGATTTGTCTCTGCAATTACCAGCAATAAGCGAACTAGACGCAGTCTGGTGCACTGTTAAATGCACAAATTTTACAACTTTACACTTGGTTGTGTTTATATACCCCCAAATCTTGCTGAAAACAATCCCATTTTTGATACCTTATATGATGCCATTTCTCTTCACGTTGCCACAAAATGTAATAAAATCTTGATATGTGGCGACTTTAACTGCCCATCATTTTCGATTAACCCAGATGAATGTGGTTCTAGAAATGCTAATGATAAGTTTGTTCATAATATTGTAACTTCGTTTTCCTTAAAGCAGCTTGTCCGACAACCGACTAGAATAACAAACGCATGTGCAAATATTTTGGACCTTGCACTCGCAAATTTCGACCACCCTTCCCCTGAAGTCAAGGTGTTGCCTGGTCTCTCTGACCACGAGGCTGTTCTGTTGAATTTTGCTCCAGACTCATTTGGAAGATCAAGTGCATTTATTGGCAAAAAGCAGTCATTTAATATCTTTAAGGACTATTCAAAAGTAAACTGGGCCCAGTTAAATACTTCACTCAAAACAAATCCCCTCTTTCACCCCAATAGCATTAAAACGAGAGAGGTAGAGGAAGTTTGGACTACCATTAAAGGAACATTGCTAGATTGTCTAAAGAACATCCCTATCTCTAAAAGGAAACATAGCTCCAAACTTCCATGGACAAACAGAAAGCTGACAACGTTGTTCCGAAAAAAGAGAAAATTCAATGCTCGCCTGAAGAAAAGCGGCCTTCCAATAGATCGAATGCGTTATGAGCAGGCAAAAACTGAATGTGCAAAATTAAACTCTGCACTTTTCAACAACTTTCTTACGCAAGCGGTGGAAAGAAATCATTCACAGGGTTTCTGGAAATATCTGAAATCTCTGAAAAAAGATGCAAATTTTCCATCAATTATTGGCCCAAACGACACCTCATGTGAAACTCCATCTTCCAAAGCATCGGTTTTAAATGATTTTTTCTCTAGCGTTTTTATTCATGCTGATGATCCTTTAGATAATGTTGTTGATGTGGCCCCCGTTGGTTTCCCATCTGATGTTGACATTGGTTTGACATCGATAAACAGTCGTGGCGTCACCAAGTTAATTCAAGGCATCAAAACGAAAAAACCCCCTGGTCCTGACGGATTGCCTGGTCGTTTGCTAAAAGAACTTGCCCCCTCGCTGTCCATCGCCATGAGTGCATTATTTGACATAATTTGTTTGCAGGGGACGATCCCAAATGACTGGAAAAAGGCCATAGTTATACCAATAGCCAAGAAAGGCTCTCCAAAAAATAAGCCAGAGGGGTATCGACCTATTTCTCTCACCTGTATCTCATCAAAATTGTTTGAGCGCATTATCTTAAACCTCCTGCTCTCCTTTCTAAATAGCAATAACTTACTTCATCTAAACCAATTTGGTTTCCGTCAAAAGAGATCTTGCGAAACCCAACTTATTCTACTCGTGGATGAGATTGCTCAGTCACTAGATAAACAGACCCCGATACATGCTGTATTTCTTGATTTAACGAGGCTTTTGACCTAGTTTCTCATTCAAAACTCCTATTTAAGTTGCATAAACTAAATGTTCCTCCTCAACTTGTAAAAATAATCGGATCCTTCCTTTCTGATAGAACACAGCAGGTTTCAGTGCAGGGTGTCCTGTCGGAGCCATGCAAAATAACTTCTGGGGTACCTCAAGGTAGTGTCCTTGGCCCAATCTTGTTCCTGGTTTACATAAACGACATATCTGAAAATGTTTCCTCTTCATTGCGACTATTTGCGGATGACATTGTTATTTACCGGCAAATTCATTCAGCTGCCGACCATACTGTTCTCACATCTGATCTTAATATAATGTTCCACTGGTGCGAGAAGTGGGGAATGCAAATCAATGCTAATAAGTCAAAGGTCATGCATTTCCATAACAGTGGAAAAGCCTCCATTGCCGGAGTCTTTACCACCTCGTATTGTGTTGACGGACAGGTTTTGGAAGTGGTTAGCAGTTTCAAATATCTTGGGGTGATTTTGACAAATGATTTGAGCTGGAGTGCCCACATACAGGCAACAATTAGTAGAGCATCCAGTACACTGGGATTTATAAATCGAAACTTGAAGTATGCCACAATAAAGCAGAAAAAGCAAGCATATGTTTCCCTTGTTCTCCCGATCCTTGAATATGCTTGTGCGGTATGGAACCCTTCTAAAAGGACTGATATTCAAGCCTTAGAGAGGATTCAAAGACGTGCTGCAAGAGGAATTTCTGGCAATTTTGAAAGAACGGCAAGTGTGACAACAATTTTGCGTGAATTAAATTTCCAAACTCTTGTGGCCAGACAGCAATCTCATTGCCTAAATTTATTTCAGGAAATTGTTTCAAATAAACTCGACTGTCCCCTCCCATGTGTCTATTCCATAAATCAATTCAACGTAGGACTGACAATGGATTGAGCTTCACGTTACCTATTTGTAAGAGGAGTACTCTTTTCAATTCATTCTTTCCACGCACCATTTCGGAGTGGAATGCTCTCCCTAGGCACTCCCCCTTGATCTCTGGTACACTTTCCCGTATGTCTCGCACCAGCAGACTTTCCTGAATCTTGCAATTGTTGCAACCATTTTGTTTATTTGCTTTGGAACAAGTCTGTAATTACTGTTTTTATGATCCTGTCACTTATTGTTACTCCTACAGCGCCAAACATTTTTGCTGTATATTGTGATCAAATACAAAAATACAAATACAAAAAGTGACTCAAATTCCTGGAAACAACTCAGCGTCCTGTTGCAAATTGAATTGTCCTGAGTTATCAGTTTGTTGGTCCTGGCATGCCATGTCGAAATGTTGAACCCCAACTTACCATTAAGGCTTCTGTATTAACCATATACCTTGAAAGTGGTCCCTCCCTTTTATGTGCGACAGCCAAAAATCAAGTTTTACTCCAATAATCAAACTGCTGCCCAAATAAACAAATTGGCAGACAAGGTTCAAAAAAGAACACCTTGAACATGACATGGGATGCAAACTATTTTCTTTCTGGCTGGGGAGAAAGCAATTGCACCGCAATCAAGCAACAATTCAAACTTGCAATGTTTTCATCGACAGTAGAATTAGAATCATTAAAGAAATGTTGCACAATAAACTAAAGCATAGAAAATAACAATCTTCTATTTCTCTTTTCCTTTCGTTACAGTTTTGGGCATCATTGGAGATATTTTTCCCAATCAGTTACTTTCGTGACCAATAGGAAACACCATTTGTCACTTTGTCTTCGAGTTTTTGAAAAAAAAAACTGTCGAATGGTGACCAATGTGAAAAAGTGACTTTTTGGGACTTGTGGAACCATGCTGAAATGAATGAAGAAATTCAGTGCTGCGACAAACAACAAGAGTTGATGGCCATAGCAAAACACAACAAATAAAAAAAATCTTACCACGTGGGAAGAGAACTTCTTGTTGTAATCTTTCCGTGAGAAAATGAATCCTTCACCAGGCTCACTACTGAAACCAACTTGAGCCTAGACAGGAAAGAAGAGAACTTTCTGTTAAGTACAAGAGAACTTACTGTTAAGTACAACTGATTAAAAAACACAATTGATCATCCTGGAATATTTGTGTGACTTTTTAAATTTTTCACGAACATGGCATTTAAAGAAGTAGAGCTATGAAATGATCGTGATAAATTATTGTTTGGTTTATTCGCCTGGATGCAACCTTGGAGTAACAATAATGGAATAACAATGATTTCTTTGTTGTTTGAAACTTCAAACGAAGCAACAGCATCGTTGCTTAAGGTGGGACAGGCATGAAAAATGCATCGCATTAGTTTTTAGCCCTAAAATCCACACCAGTGGTGCTAAGGACTTGAAATTTTGCACATTTATTCACAAATGATGCATCAATGACCCCCTAAAAGGGCAATCTCAAAGTTTAAAAAATGTCAATGTTATGACCGGAACCATAAAACTGGAATCGCACCTGACAAAAGGTACATTTTCTCAGCATTTATACCACATACGGCGGAGAGATCATGACGGGGGTAACGCTTACTCCGAGCTGCGAGGTAAATTTTTGCCATCTGCTCCAATGGAAAAAATTTACCTCGCAGCTCGGATTTAGCGTTACCCCCATCATGATCTCTCCGCTGTTAGGGAGGTGGGGTTTGCACCATTTTACTTGAAACAGATCAGGTTTGCATCTGAAATTCTGACGTTTCAATAATTATTGCCAGAAATGTATTTTAAATTATGTCTGGAAAAGACTTTTCAATATCGCGATAAAAAAATCAACATGATTGTTGGTTTGAGGCCTAAAATAACAAGATAGGTCATTTTGGAGAGTTTCAGCATGTTCCCCAGACAAAATAACATAAGTGCACCAAATTTCGCCACTGTGGTACCACTAATTTCCAAGAAAATGTACCTTTTATAAGTAAAAATATGGTTTACGGCAAATAGCGATTAAACGATAACAGTTTCCTGGAAATGTGGGTTAAGCGTAACTGCATGCATTTTTGCACCTCGCTTTGAATGCTGATATCTCAGTAACCATTGGAGATGTCTTGCTGAAATTTTGGAATTTTGTACAGTATAAAGCACATAACAAAATGGTGTCAAAACCCAAAATCTCACATTTTTCTACATTTTTCATGCTTGTCCCACCTTAAGATGCAAGCTACATCACAAAAAACTTTGCTGCATCACAAAAAAACACAAAAATCACATTGCTGCATCACAAAAAACTTTTGACAAAAATGATCAAGAGACACAAGTTCTTACCGAAACTTTTGCATGACAAGCAAGTTGCATCATCCTCATGGCAATGTCCAAGGCATAAAATAGGGCAGAATTCAATAAAAAAATGTTTTATTCAGTCTACACTAACCTCCTTTGCTTCATCCCCGTGGTTGTAAGTGACTTGTGCCGATGTGAAATTGAAGTTACCAAACCTCTTGGGCTGAACTACAACAGAGTGGCTAACATTTGTGTTGGGTTGAATTCGGTCGAATTTCACCTCAAGCTGGCCGCCTACAACCTGAAAGTCCTCCGGAAGGAAGCTGCTGTCTACGAGGTTCACATTGGTTGCGGCCAACGAGCCAGTGTTGAACAGTCTGTACTGAACAACAATGTCCATACCTTCGACAAGGTACTTGTTGGCAACCTCCTTCCAGATGAGGAGCCTCGCTCTATCGGAGACATCTTCGTCTCCGATTGTCAGGCACAACAAACTTGCAAAGAGCACAAACACACTGAAGGAAAATGCCATGAGATCCATCTGCATAAGGAAAGCAAAAGGCAGCAAAATATGAGAAAAATATGTTTTAATCAGTGACCTTACCTAGACATCTCAAATACTTAACTTTAGTTGTCAGAATAACTGCACGGCTCTGCCAGTGTGAAGTCTCTCCGTGGAACCCTGCCCCGTGTCACTCACCGATCCCTGTAGTAACTGTGACAGATGACAAGGGTTGGGTAGATGATCAAAACTTCTCAAAAGATGCTGCCAAGATGATACTCTTGTGTTGGCATACCGTTGTAAGACTTTTGTCAAAAAAGCTGGTGCATACCTTGATTGGCGTTACCATCCAATGAACAGAAAAACTGCCATGAGATAAAATCACAGGACCCATGGCCATTTTCAGACCAAGTTATCGTTAACATCCGTGGCATGGAGAGTTTCTAGAAGGGCAGGAGCAGAGAAGCAATGAAAGGGCACATGATGGCATGCCTGTTTATTGATTCTAAGTGTGGCACGCAGTCCTGTGGCCGGAGGCCAACAAAGCGGCGTTCCAGGGTGGCTTTGCAACTTTTTCATCAAAAAGTTCTATTGGCGCATATGCCCTTTTTAGACGTCCAAAAAGTTCATTTGAGCAAAAAAGTGCAGGAGCACGTGTCCAAGGTGCGCCCTCCACTCCACGCCAGTGGCATCCAAAAAATTGGATGTCCATGCTAAGCAGCAAAAGCGGCATCTATCAAAACAACCTGCTGCAATCGAATGTATGTTTTTTTCCACAAACTGCAATTTTAAAATTGGTCGCACATCAGAAGAATTCAATGGACGGATCCTTGCCAAAACTGCAACTGAAAAAAGCTTGTCCAAAAATATCTTCCGTCACTTGGAAAAAACAAACGCCATTCGTCAGTGGGCAAAACACACTCCAAAAGTAAGAGGCAATCTTATCGAGGGATTCTAAACAAAGAGGTTGGAGATTATTCACATGGTTGACATGGTTCGGACCCTCTGTTTCCATCACTGGGTCAAACTTAATTATCTGGGAAAAATTAGTTTTAACCAGGCTGTGGACGCTCGTTAAAACTGGCCAAAACTGTTTAAAACCCCGAAACCAGTTAATTAAAACTGCCTAAAACTGAACAAAGCATCTTCATGCCTGGAAAGTTCACATAACATGTGGAATTTCATGCCCACTCATTTCTAAAAATGTGCTCATTGAAATGACACACTTGCAAAGTGTTTCATTTCATTCAATGCACAAGCACCACGAAACGGAAACATTGTTGACAATGATGCAAAAAAGCCACTGATTATTCATAAATTTTGGTATAAGCGACGTTTGCCCCTGTGTACAAGGTGCTTTATCAAAAATGAAACGCAAAAAACAGATTGTTGGTTACTGCTGTGCGGAGACTGTCGCATGTATCTAAATTTACATATGGTCAGCAGCCTGCTTGCTTCCTTGTTATCAACTAGATTGTCAATGATGTCACAAAATCCAATCCTGTTTTCCAGCAAATGGACAAACCTGAAATTTCTGCCAAATCTCAGTTCATTGTAAATTGTAGCTCACAGCTTAGCTTTGCTTCTGCTCAAGCTTAGCTTTGCTTCTCCTTGTAGCTCACAGCTTAGAAGCAAAAAGTTGATGTAGCTTCTTTTGTCTGCAGCTGTCCATCAGAGCCACATCAGCTGGACACTTCCAGCCATATCAGATAGGGCATAAAAATCATCTGAGAATCAATAACATCACACCTGGCATGATATGGCAAGATTTCCATTTTTTTGTGTGTTGTGGATAATGGGGTTACGAGTGTTATTCTGGGCAGAGTATAGACTTTCTTGCCGAGCCACAGCCACATGACTGCCTTTTCAAAATGACACACCAAGAATGGGACTTTGACTCTAGACTTGCCCTGCACAGGAGAAAACAATCTAAATACATTGCACAGGAGAAAAATATCTAAATACAGACACATTAAAGCATTTTGAAGAAAGTTAAAAACTTTACTCTTGTAAAAATACGAATACGTGTAGTTCAACAAAATTTCTGGATGTATGTAACAAAAAAAAAATCACAAACTAAAAAAACAACAGTAAAGTTCGTTGCACTGTACTTGAACTATTTTTGCACACGAATACAGTACCCCAAAATAAAAAGAAAATAAAGTGGAATTCCCATCTCCAAATGCTATTTGCTTTTAAAAAGCTATAGGAGGTTTTATACAAAATAATTTTAATCGCAAACACAGCCTGGTTACATTGGAAGCATTATCCCATCATTTCCAAAAATGGTCCTCGGAGTCGGAATGACATCATGCAAAACATGTCACAACCCAAACAGAGACAATTTGGAGAGAAAAGTTTCCATCGATCTCCTAAAGAGCACTGACGGAATTCATATCAACTGGGACATTGGACAAATACCTGAGTTGTCAATGAACGGTGAGTCAGATCAACGAACATCTCACAGTCCATAGCGTCATTTGTTTGCACTCAATGGACACACTGCACAAACCAGATACACTCTTTGTGGCATCAGGACTAGAATTGTATTATTGGTATTCGTACTGAGCTACGTAGCAAACTCAAAGACCAGAGTTGCACCGGAAGAGTTTGTGCCATACCAGAGTAATCTCTATTGCCCTATTGGATTTGCGGGCCATGCTATCTGCTTGAACCTGGTTTCCCCAATGAGAAACCATTGCCTTGAAAAAATCCACACAAGAACTTCAAAATAATCCAATGTGACCATGATATTTGTTTTGATTGTTCTGCACATAAAAAAAAATAAAAAAAAAATAAAATTATTAAAGATTAAATTCTAAAAAAACATAAAAATGACATGTAGGCCTATTCTTAGTTGAAAGCAGTCGTCTCAATACCGATTCCAAATCAAATGGAACTATAAGGGCCAAGAAGTCGGTGCAATTGTCGTAGAATTATTCCATCCTGGTTGGAGTGGCTGTTTCGTATCTCAATCTTTCCTTGAAGATAGGCCTGTTCTGGATAGAGATTACCCATTGCCTGCAAATGAAAAAGAAGACAAATCTAACTGCCCAGCCATTGAAGCTCCAGCTCCAAAAGTACAACAAAGAAATCAAAAAAAAAAAAAGACTCATGCTAAAAATGAATCTTTAATTTCTTCCAAATTTGAATGTGGCACTGGGGGTCAGTTTTCCCAAAAAAAAACGAATAATGCGAATGGGTTGAAACGTTGGATTCCGTTTTATGTAAACCAGAATTTTGGCTTTAACCCCTCATTTTTCACTACCCAGTCAGTGGTCATCAAAGAAGTCATCTTTTCGGACCCCTCCAGTCCTGACCAGTGGCCACCCTGAATGCCCAAAAGTTGTAAAAGCGGATATGTTTACTGTGTGTGTTCGAGACATGCAGTCTGGCAAAAAATTTTTATTGGAATTTGCAAAAACACAAAATCAAAATTTTTGTTTCGATTTGTTTTTGTGTGACAATTCACATCAGTCATCACTGGAAAAAAAGAACACCGAAATAGATTTCTGCAGAAATCATGGTGTTCCTGGTAGGCGCATGCATCTCAAATGGCTTGATAAGAAGATATCATTTTGCAAGAAGCCACACATCACCTTTTTTCATGAAGATTCGGTGTAAAATGGACGTTAGTGTTTTTGCCATGCAAAATTTTTTCTCAAATTGCTCCTCTCTGGTCTTTCATTTCAAAGAAATAAAACATTAAATCTGTGATTCGTTGTAATTATTATGATTGAAATTTCTTGGTATGCTTATCTGCTCAATTATCGGTTTAAGCTGTTTGGATGTTGTGGAGGCAGAATTAATGTATTTTTAGAACATATGTATTGTATTTTTCCCATTTAACTGCTGCCCCCGAACCTTTTTTTCTTCCTTTTTACACTTATGCAGGCGGTAGAAAATAAAGCATCAGATTGCAACTAAGCTTTCTACAGGTGCCAGATTT
>JASGXE010005419.1:0-24345 GCA_030068105.1 Sinentomon sp. SZTP_YWyxl
AAGGTGCGTGCTAAAAGTTCGTGAAGAATAGTGCCCTGTTTTCTGTTTCAGATAAGTTCTAGAGTCCAAGATTGCTGGTGGCATTTGTTGAGTTGACTGCTGTTGTTGATGTCATAATTGTTTGCTTCTTTTCTTTGCTAGATTGAAACATTATTGGCTTCTTTTGGTAACTTACCGACTTGTGATGATGCTTCCTCCTTAAGAAGAACAGGGACTGGTGTCAGTGATTTTCGGACTACGATGCAAGTATTGTTGCACCATGGTCTGAACCTCACGAGATCGGATATCAGTTGCCAAAAGAAGCCAATTCCATTTCAATCTAGCAAAGAAAAGAAACAAACACAAGTAGGATCATCAACGGTAATCAACTGAACAAATGCCACCAGCAATCTAGAACTCTAGAACCTCTCGGAAGAGAAAGCAGGGCATCACTGAACGAACTTTCGGCATGCACCTTGTGATCACTGCTAAAAAAACGTTCCGAACACCCTCTGCAAATGGCCATTCCACTCCCTGCCAAATTGGCAAAATTTGGTTTCAATTAATAAATTTAAGAGTTTTATATCCCCACAAATAATGCACAGGTGCCAATGCAAGTGAACAACTGGGAGCTAATGGTCAAATGGGAACCAACAGGTCTAGAAGTGGTGAAAGATGGGAAAAAGAAACCAAAGTTGGAAAACACATCGCACAAGTTTAATTTAATATTTTTCTAAACTATTCACAAAACACAGCAAGTGGAACTTGGACCGACATCTCCCTGTCATAAGAGCTTAGAATTAATTAGGGATGAAGAGTTGAGCTGATGTACTATGAATGGTAACAAAGAAAAGGAGTAAGGACATTAATTTACTCCTAAAAACATTCATTCACCAAAAGGTTTCATCAGAGTCATTGATCACAAATAATCTTGTAAAACTTCTCAGCCATTGTGAAAAAACCAGGGTACAGAGCGAAATGAGAGCAAACTCACTGCTATACTCAGAAATCCATTGGAGTAGCTTTGCAGATTTCAATGCAGAACTATCACAAAAACACTCTTACTCTTTACAGCTCCAATTTTCTGGGCATTTTGTACCATAAAAGCTCATTTCAACTCTGTGGGGACCCACTGAACGATTGTTTTTTGTTGCAAATGTGAAAAAAATCTGAGTTGCTGATGCTCGAGAAAGTCAAGCCGATAATTCGAGAGATAACTCCGACATCATCCAGACCGAAAACAAAAAATAACAAAACTTCTTCAAAAAAGATTTTGCACATGTTGTTTTTGAAGCCGATCAAGAAAAAAAATCAACGTGTTTAGATATGTCTGCAAACACTCTATGCAGCAACAAAATACAGTCACCACTCACTGATAATTGCCCTCTACAGCTTACACTTCTTCAACCAAGGCATCGGCAATGGAATTACATCACCAATTTGTGTGTTTTCCCATTTAAAGGGACCAATTACAAATTAGAAAGAAAAAAAAAGCAAGAAGTGATTAGTTTTTTTTTTTTGAACCGCAGTGATCAAAAAACAGGACCAAACATTTTTGCGAACATTTGTGTTTGAATTCTTCGCCATTTCCAAAACAAAACAAGAGTAATCATCATTTCAAGAGATTCATGCCACCATTTTAATCAAAATGCCTTCCTTTGGCCAGCAGGAACACCCTCAGGCATCCTCTAAAGTTCTCAGAGAACGGCTTGTTCGGCTTTGGTGACAACCACCTGGATCTTTTTTTCAGTTTCATTTGTTCGATAAAGCATCCAATGTTTCTGGAATTTCTGCCAGCCTGAAAACAACACTCTTGCCTGCACAGGTAAGGCTAAAGCTGCCTCAACTCTGCTGGATGCTGTTGGAAGCCTCATCAGAGAAAAGCTCAGCCATCATCAGGAAACTCTGTAAATCTCCGGTGATGTTTGTTCAAGCAGGATGCAGGAGGCCATTGAGCAAATCTGGGTGCAGGGACCACAATTTGCAAGAACCATTCCGTCCTTTTTGGTAATCCTGTACCATTCCTGAGTCCTGTAGGACTTGAACTTGTCCAGTCACCAAATGCACACCGAGCCCCCATCTCGGAGATGTGACTCCACGAATCCCAGACATATCATTTGCTGGTACCTCTGCTTGGTTTGATTCATTGATTCAGCTGTGCACGCTTGACAATCGTCAATTTTCACAGGATTTTTTTTTTCACAGGAAATTTCATTGGAGATGGAATTCCGTCGCCACATGCCAGTTTGAGACAGTGAGAGAAAAAACTTGCAATCACAGGATATTTTCATGTCGTTCTGTACCCATGCCGGTCAAAAGTTTATCAAACCTACACGGCATGCCTGTCCATTTCAAACACACAAGAAAACAAAAAAAAAAGTAAAAAGATGTGTTCTCAAGTGCAACAGAAATTCGGTTCCGTTACTTATGAACACACCGCAAAAGGGAAATTAGAAATGAGATCTCCAGCTCAAAATCTCGAGAATCTTTCAAACCAGGAAAAATTTCCCATGCTGGGTAAACTCTGGCGTGTCAATGTTACCTGAAGAAAAGTGGAACAACCAGTAAGGATTTTACCAGGGAACTTTTGGCAATACAGCATGCTGCAACAAGGTATTGCTATTGACAGTGCACAAATGTTTTCATATCTGGATAATACGAATATAGCTGGTTGACACCTGTGATTTGTGTAATTCACAAATCAGACCTGATCTGATGATCTTGTTTTTTCTTTTTTGTTAGAAGTGACAAAATATTTCTCCAGGACTGGGTTGGACTAGATTCTTGGATAATCAGTTTGTGGTGATAAAAAAATCACCACTAACTCGCCGTTGGTGATTTCCCCAAATTAAATGGTAGAATATTCAACATTTCTAACAGTATCATATGGCCATTCTCAATTTTATACAAAACAGGTAAAAAATATCGGTCAAGCCGGCTCAAGATAATTTGAACAGCAAGATATGGGCATTGAAGCAAATGCGAGAAATTTACACCCGCAACCTCGAATAAGCGCTACTCCTTAGCACTTTTCCCCGTGGTCTAACTCTGGGTGAAGATTTGCATCATCGCATCAGCATGCTAGTTGCAGCAAGAGAGCTTACGAAATTTGATATGGCAATTGGCAATATCTTACAAGCAAACTCAGTGGTACGGTTGATCAAATTTTCCAGAAATTTCAGCTTTTTTCTGTCTGTCCTCCTCACACTTCAGTTGCCACATGAGACGGAGCCCGATGGTGGTGGCAAGACAAGTCTGCAATTTCTGGGACCGGATCAACCATAAAAAGATAATCCCTCTGTTTGGGAATAATTGAGAAAGAAAAATAGCATTTTACGTGTAGAATACACATCATCAACATACGTTTTGCAATCAAAAAAAGTCCAAGAGCATTTTACGTGTAGAATACACATCATCAACATACGTTTTGCAATCAAAAAAAGTCCAAGTCGTTGCCTCACCTGCAGGCATTTGTTTCTTGGGCCATTTGGTCTTGTTGGGTTGGGTGGCTTGGGCATTCCTTTCTCTTCAAATTAGTACATCGCTTGTTTTGATATCTTTCGTTTTCTTATTTCTTTTTCTGCCAGGCTGAGTGAGTCACAAATTTGAGATTCTCGTGCAATAAAAATCAGGACAACATGCTGCCATCAAATTCTTGGTGGTTCAAACTCTGATCTTGGAACAGGCAATGTTGAATTAAAAACCTATGCCTCAGATCAATGTTTGATTCGAGATCAAAGCTTGATGCGGGCATTAATGTGACATTTTGACAAACCAAAATAAGAAGGGAAAAGAACAGAGATGTGGTCAGAGGAATTTAAACTTTCAGTTGGAAGCCAGGATTTTTTTTTTTATCAGCACCAACAGCAAATAAATACCGAACATGCAAGAAAACAAACGAACAGAATACAATTAATTTCAAAACACACATCTCAGATGGTCAACTTTCATTTCCACAGCTCACAACACGAATGAATAAAGAGAACAAAGAGCCATAGCTCCCATTCATTCAAAAACAAAACAGGAAGATAAGCCGTATGTTCATCTTTGTACAATTTGCTATGTACATTTACCTGATATAAGAAAAAGAATATGGGGGAATAGATTCTACAACATGTTAGTGTATCAAAACTTTGATTTGCACTGATGTAAAATATTTAGTCTGTTGTGCTCATTTGAACACAAAACGACATGCAATATGCCACATTTCATAATCGTCCCATGTCCCATAAAATGCTCGTGAATGAAAACATCACATAGGCCAAATATGACAAATCAGATGTCGCATCTGATTTCGATTCAAAAACCAACAGCACCAACCCAAAAATTTCTGAATTTGGAGGAAAGAAGAACAATTAAGTAATTAGTAAGGAGTGCACTCATCAAAATTATGAAAGGGCTTTAAATACTTTTAATCCCGCATTCTGACCTCTCTTACTCCTATGCACGGTTCTTCCAACTAGGCTTAACTTTTTAACCCTGGGTTAAACCCTTACAACAGCAAGGGCAGGCCCAGTTTCATAACCAAAGGTGCGTAAAAAGAAGTCTGACAGCACCTCAGTCACCCATGTCATGTTCAACAAGCAATGAGATGGAACAACGGAATGCACTGCGACACAGACTGAGAGCCGCCAATAATGACTGTCCAATGATTTCTGCCAAAGTCATGGTACTCAATTCGGTTACAAGAGCAGTCTGCATCATTACAAATACTGGTCCTCTTGTCTCCATCATCACCTGAATTGAACTCCTCAATCAAAGCCATGCAAACCGCTTTTTGGGGTTCTTGGACTGGTTAAAACATTGAACTTGAGCTCACCATTTGAAAAGAGATGCCTCAGAATGGGAGACCAGATCAATAGTGATCATCATTCTGTTTGGTGGTTGGTTGTTGTTCTTCTCTCGTAATAAACCAACCACCCGAGAGAAGAAAATGGTTTGCTGGCCACGACCATCCATCCAGTCAGAAGAAAAACTTGATAAATTGTGACAGTGCAGAGGCTGGTTGAAGTCGGAAGATCTTTTGTTTTTGTTTCATGAAACAACAATTGATAGGATATGCAAATTGCATCTCCCACAATTGCATCCTACCATTTGAAAGCCACCCACTTTTCCATTGCACTCCAATTGGACACCCTTGCCTTGGCAAAATATGATGTTTCTTTCCCAAGAGCTTTGGTGCCAAAAGTCATGGTTTTCCCATCATGCCAGGACTTGATGGAACGCTCTCCTCCAACTTGTCCAAAACAGCCACTGACCAATTGGCAAATGGAGAATACTAAGATGGGGGATCTTTGGATATCTTAGATAATGGTGTGCCATCGGTGACATTTTCGCAGGAAAAATGTCATTTGTATCACGCACACATCTGCTAATGTCTTGCCCACTTGTTTTAACTCATGAAAAACAGATTTTCGATTTTAAAAATATCATCCCTCCCATCACTCTAACGAATAACTGTTCGTCAGAGACAAAATAATTGGTGTAATTTGCAAAAATATTTCATCCTGCACCTGGCGGATTTTTAGCAATGTCGTTTGCTCAAATGCAGTTCCCACGTTCAATTTTTTTTAAAACATTTTTGACTGGTAAGACAAAAATGGATTTGCAGCCATATTCAGGATTTGGCCGAGGTTATCTGTCATGTGTTTTCATTGTGGATGAAAACCCGGAGAAGCATTTTGTTCAACAATTTTTTTGGCTTGAGATTGACTGGAGTGGAGACGTTTCCCCACATGACGGAGTAAAGCAGAGTTAGTTGGCATCTGAATCATAACATGTTCTGGAGAGAAACATTAGATGCAGTGGAGCAGATTTGCTTGGACTTTACTACATATCTCTATGCATGCCAATAGGCAGCAACACAAACCATACAGCATTATGTGATCCAATTGCAAAACAAGAAAGACACATCCAAGTTCAGCGAGTACTTTCATATAAAGGGCACATTAGCACACATCACATGCACAAATTGAATGCACGGACAAAACACTCACCCAGCAGGAATCACGATAATAAATTAATTACAATAAGGCAGCAAAAAGAAGCAAAGACAGCCCCACCCACCACAGACTGAGGCTAATTGCATTTGGCTCACAAGCCAAAGCCAGGTAAATGCAGTTTGGAAAAGCTGAACATTCATCGAGTGCCACACTACAACAGGAAGTTGACGAAATCTGGAGCACAATGATAAAAAAAACGGGGCACACATTCCATATGGTCATAAAATGGGGGAGGCTGGGGCTGGATGCAGTTTCATCGCACATCCACCATTTTATAAAGGCGTGTCTTGGAATATAGGCGTGTCTTGGAATATAGGAGTGTCTTGGAACAGAGCAAAGACCATTTCCAAGATATGGACAATGCAAAATGCACAAAATGTTCCCTTTGTCGGTCCCACGAGGTTGGATAGAAAGAAATATCATTGGTCATTCACAACACCATTTCATGAATTTAGGTTCCTCAAACAACTGAGAGTGGGCAATGAGCATGTTAAAGATGCAGCCATGCTGCTAGCCAGCCCGGTCCCATCACGAAGCTATTGAGTGCAAAATCAGCAAAAAAATAGTGTTGCACATATGCAAATGGATTTTTATATAGCTTGGCAACACATTTGGTGGGTCTTAGGGAGCCATAGCTTCAAATGAGAATGAGGGTTCGGCTAATTTTTCACCATCAGCGAATAGTTTTTTCCCGAAAAGTTTGAAGAGTTCGTTCAGTGGAACCCCTGCAAAAAATGTGGCTCTGCAAGAACATTTTGTAAAACAGGTGAGGGGTCAGGGGTCGGATGACCTTTTTGTCACTGGATGTTTTACTTGTTTTTATCGCACTACAGAAGTATGGTCAGAAGGAAACCTGGAGAGTTGGAATCAACTTGAGATCACTCTTGCCAGACACGTTTGATGATTTCCATGCCATACTTGAAGAATCTGGCTCACGCTGTAAGTTGGCTCTGAAGATGGAAGCGTGATGCTATCTCAGCGTAGGGAGATTCAATCTAAGTGGAGTAAATGGCTGGTGAAAGCGATCTCAAAAAATTATGGTTTCGTTTGTTTTTTTTTTTTCAGGAACTCATTCAGAGAGACTGTAGCATAGAGTGCAATAGAAAAAAACAGGGTCTGAATAGAATGTATTCGGCACAATTTCGGGGGCATTGGGAAAGGGTCAATCAGTTTTTCATAAGTTGAGCTTTATTCGTATGACTTACAGGAACCCACGCCATCTCCTATTCATGAAACTGTCCCTTACCTTTTGTTCAACACGATGAAATAATTCAACATCTCAACAAGCATTTCTGCTTTGCAGGATATACCCTGGGACAAGTCGGAGAGGTTAGTTGGGGAATGAACAAGATGAATTTGGGCCTAAACAGACTACCAAGACGAGGCAAATTTACATGCAGGTCCGTATTTCGCAATTATTTCAACATACAGACCTTGAGTTTAATTATTTTAAAACTAACAGGAAGCAAGGTAGTTTATCATTGCTTTTGAATAGAGGGTGTGTTCGAACGTGTGCAAAAATGTGAAGAATTGTTCTTCATGTCAATGATAACAAAAATGAAAGACAGAATTCTTTTTCAAAAATTTTACCCACATAATGTTCATCTTTGTTGCCATGGTAAACTGAACCGCGGTTTTTGCCCACAAAACGGTCCTCTTTGTTGCTGTGGCAACTGGACATTTTTGGAGTAAAAATGCCGTAAGGAGCAGAATATTGACAAAATAGCCATCTTTCATGTTTGTCTATTTCAATTTGAGGAACCATGCCAGCAAATTTTATTTGTCAGAAAACCCCAAATAGTCCAAAATCGCTCCTATGCCATTTGGGGACCCAAAAAATAAAAAAGGTAAATGAAATTTGTAGATTATTTCATGGTTCCCCAGGATGAAACAAACAAAATGAAAGAGGGATGTTTTGTTAAAATCCCGCTTCTGGCATTCACGACAAAAAAGTGTCCAGTTGTCACGGCAACAAAGGGAAACTTTTTGCTGGCAAAAAAACCTGGAGAGTTGGGGTTTGAAAAAAAAAAACCAGTCTTTCAATTTTGTTCATATTGACAAGAAGAACAATTCCTTGAAGATCTGCACATCTCTCGATTGCACCCTGAATAACCCATTTCTGGAAATGACAACATTCCAGGAACTTAGAAGTGCAATTCCATGTTGTTGACCTCATATAATTAACCTCAAGCCAATTCTAACCACTCTTTATTCCTAAATAGGTGTGTCTTTTTATGTGAGACTGCACATATTTGGTTTCCATCAAAAGCATTATTGTTTCCGAAGTTTTTTCTTTTTGATACGAGATTACTGGCTAGAAAAGCCGATGAATAAAAACAATCCCCTCGCTGAGAAATGAGACACTTATCACTACCTTAAAAACAGACATGAAACTAACCTGAGAAATGCTGAAGTCGATCAAAACGAAACTTATCCAGTCAGGACTTTTAATACACACCCTGTATTTTAGAATGGCATTGAGAAAATCATGAAAATACCAACCGCATGATGGATAAGTAAAAATGCCAAATGTATTGTGTCAGCTGAATCATGAACCTCAAAAAACAATGGGTTTGTATTCCATCCACTCCACCAGAAGGATCAATTACATCCCAATTCTCTGCACGGTGGGTGGGCCAGGGTTAACGGCATTCCAGTACGGAATCAACAACAGCTTCAACAACAATTAAAGTCAAAGTCCTAGCGTGACCAATGAAATAATTGAATTCCTTCAACAGATTTTTTTCTTTGTAATCGTTGAAAGGCATTCCTCTTCAGCCAGCATTTCACCAGTGTTACCAAACGGCAGCATTGTGTTACCAAACGGCAGCATCGTGGCATTTTTGACGAGTTTTATGTGCTTTCATTCATTTGATAACTGCAGTCAGTCCAGAAAAATTACACCCCCGCACTGATGGTACAGAGCAGTGCTATGAACGTAGGCTCAAAGGCAGGACAGAGACCTGAGTATGCCTGAGAAGTGAGAGATATTCGTGAATGTGACAAAAAACAGGGCCTCCTCCAGGATTAGGTACTGGTAGAAATATTCTTCAGTCAGCTGCCAAAATTAGAAGATATGAACCAAAATGTCTGATAAAGAAATCTAATTTAATGAAAATGTGATAGTGAGAGTGAAATTGCAACCAGATGATTTGGACAGCAACAAATAAGTGATCACCTGTTGTTGTGTACTGCTTCCCATCAGGGTAAGGATCAACCATTTCAACAGATCCAGGAGGATTGTCATACTCGTGCACATGTTTGCCACCTGACATCCTGACCAGAATGCTCGACAACAGAACTGATCTGGTTGACAAATTTGTCAAAAACAAGCCGAGCCAGTAGGCATGAACCAGGATCCCCCAAGCCCCACGTCTGATACATTTCAACGGCAAAGAAAAGAAAAATAGAAATTTGCATCCGGTGCAAATCAACTTGTGGGAAGGGAAAAGTATGACCTGGCCTGCACACTCCATCACATCAACAAGAATGATGCAACAATGGCCCGCAATGCACAGGGAATGAAGATGGTAAAGTCTAAAAGAATAAATAGGACAAGTAAATCATAAACAACCCAACTGAAATTCAGCACTACTTTCCCAATGAAAAGATCGTGAAGAGTAAATGTCAACGATGAATGATGGATCATAATAGGTAACGGCACATTTTTGGACAATTTGCTGGACAATGTGACAGCAAACTGGTCACAGAAATGATCAAAATGCTCAATATTTGGTCATTTAATTTTTTTTTAATTCTCAATATGATGGCTGTGTTTCAATCTCCAAACTTTCACAATTCATCGTTAAATTTTTCAGTCAAACACGAGGGCTTTTGCAGTAGGTAGTGAATCACTTTTTATCTCAAGCGTTGACATGTTGATTGCACCTTTTAAGCACCTATTATGAGCCGCACCAACTACCAGGTCCACCATCACTGCGTAAAGATCAAGAATCCAAATTAATTGAAAATACCATGAATCGTTCATCATAATTCATAATTATCGAGGACAACAGGAAATAAAAGTTGCTTGCAAACAAAAGTGCACATAATAAGCTAAGGGAGGGGCAAAATCCTCTTTTCGCAAGGACAAAGCAATGAAATCACAGAGGAGCAAAAACAGGTCACGATGAATAAACAAGAAAAAATCAATAGATGAGGTCGGTATTCATCATAAAATTTGTCGTGGGTCTTTTTCTGGAACACACTTGCGATGCCAATTCTTTGATCAACATTCGCCTGCAATAAATACAAAAAAAGCTATCACTGATTTTCTCAAGACAAAAAACATGAGAACAAAATGTAAAAATATGTTCTTTGCAGGCTTTCTGGAATGGGTGTCAAGCAAGAGCTGCAGAATACTCGCTACAGCTAATTTTTGTATGGTCAAAACTCTTTTTTTTTTTTGCCACAGGGTGTTGCCAACTGGGATTGCCATGAACTGAAACTGTCACTAAAAGAAATGTTGCTCACTGGAACAGTCACATCCATATCGAATTATGATTTTCAGCAGTGGACTTTCAGATACGCATCTGTGTAAAAAATTGATCCTTTATTATCGATTGCAAATTTAAATAATTGAAATTTTATTCGAGATACTGTTTGAAATACAAAACTCGGAATTCTGCAAGGAAAATACGAGACACTATTTTGACACAAACCAAGGCATTGATTGGACAGAATCTCTTTTGTGTGCATTGCATGAATTTGGTACAAAAAATGTAAAAAAAAATGAAAAACCGACTAACTCACAAAAAGGTATTGGGTAGGCTCAATGTGCAAGCACACAATGATTTACCACATCCTGTGGAGGTGTAAATTGCGACTGAGAACACTTCTGACGTCATGAGTGAATCTTAAAGCATCGAGAAGAGGCAACAAATTCAACAATGACGTGTCCATTGGATCATTGAACCAGGATTTGATGGGAATTGCATTGTCTGTAGTAAAGAGAGAACAATGTGATTAGTTTGTGCCCACTTGTATTTGCACTCACCATTGTGCCCAAATAAAGGCATCCACAGCAGCACCTCGTCATCAATGCAAAATACCTCATCACTGATTTAAGAGACTGGTACCGCCAAAAGATTTTTTTTTTGGATTTTCCAAATTTGGTATGCCCAAAAATTTGAATTTTTCCATAAAAATGGTTTTTAAATCATGAAAAAGCGTCCGATGGAACTTTTTCTATGCCCTTTTGAAGTTTTCATGTAACCGGAGCTGCTGTCGGATTACGCAAATATGTCGGTTATATCTCCGCTTTCACATTGTGTGTTTTTCCAACTTTAAAATGCATCTCCTCCAAACGGCTGGACCGATTTGCTGAAATTTGCACCAGTTATTCATGGGAGCAGGTTGACCAAATTGAACCTCTATCATCAGTGGGACCACTCACAATGTGATTTCTAACCAGCCATCATGTGTTATTCACCTATCCCTAAGCAGCGCTAAGCTTCTAACAGGTGCCAACCAGGAGTAGCCGGGAGGTGCCACATGGTTGCCGTTGGTAGATGTTCAACTTGTAGCCCCATCAATGTATAACATCCTCACAAAAATTCAGGAAGATAGGTTCAGCGGTTTAGGAGACAGATTTCGGTTTAGGAGATAGATTTTTAGTAAAGTATTTTTTATGGCCTTCACAAAAAAACTATTGGGTTCAGAACTTGTATGGCTCAAAGTTTTCAGCTCGAAAAGATCTTTCAAACAAGCTAAAAATCATGAAAATGCACAAGGGGTACCCGAGATAGCATAGGAGGTGGAACCAGTCCCTTAAATCAATACTGTTTGGATGGGTGGACACTTAATTTGAGTTGTAGTATCTCAGATCTTGCAAGATGCCCACCCATACGAAATTGAACAAAATGTCATTCGTTTTTGTTTTTCGTTAGTGTTTTGCCCCGGTTCTTTGTTCATTTTGGGCTTTTTTTTTTTTTTTTTTATCGATTTTGAGCTTGAGCCAATGTCTCGCTCGCTGGCAATGATTGTACCACAGTGCTGGTGCCATAAAAAGGGCATTTCTCTGACCACCCTCATTGTTCGTGCCTGATCATTGAAAAAAAAAACTGCAAACGACTCTTATCCATTGCAGCAGTGTTCATCAGCATTTTTGAATTCGTATTTGATGCCGGTGGAGTGAATCTGCCAAAATGAAACGCTTCAAGTCTTTGAAAAATTATGTTTTCAAACATAAATCATCCTCTGCTCTGATGTCATGGGTGTGAGTATGACAGTTTTTCCAGACTTACCGTATTTTGGCAGTTTTGTTAAAATTTTGGTGGTTCAGCAACAAAATGCTTCAAATTAGATAGAGAATTAGCCAATTCCATTTCTGGGGGTGTACAGTACGTTGCAAAAACCGGTTACATATACAGGGGGAATGGGAGATGATGATTTCCATTTGCAAAATACTTGTTACACATATGGAGACGTAATGGAAGAAGGTAATTTCCTTTTTCAAAATACTTGTAACACAATATTGGCTTAGATGGGTCAACCAGCGAAAAAGAATCACTGTGCGCTCAAGAACTACACTGTTAAATTTCATTCTTTATTGTCCCATCTAAGCCAATATGTGTTACAAGTATTTTGCAAAAGGAAATCACCTTTTTCCATTACGTCTCCATATGCGTAACAAGTATTTTGCAAATGGAAATCATCATCTCCCATTCCCCCTGTACATGTAACAGGTTTTTTGCAACGTACTGTACACTCCTGGGGTTCTGGCATGGAAAGACCCCTGTATCTGCGATCCCAACACTTCCTCTGGGTTTACGAAGGTATTACGCACTGTTGGTAGATTTGTGTTAGTGGATGCACTGGCCATTTTTTTTGCTCTGCCTAATGCCCATGTTGTGGATAAATGGGGGAAATGGCGATTCAACAATGCTTTCGGCAAAGATGCAACTTGCATTAAGTTTCAGCGGTTCTGACACAATATCCACCTGGTGTACGTCAGTTGCGCTCTATGGTACACCTTTCTTGCATCATTTGCCACTCTATCTAGCGATGCCCTAGTGCTGAATCTTGGGATGGAAAATCAGCAGACTGATAATAAAGCAGAGAACATGAAGTCAACAACATTCTGATTGCTGTAGCATAGCTAAGAACAGGCCAGAAAACAGCCATGTTTATAAAAATCTGAATGTACAATAGGTAGGTATATCAGCAGACTCTCAGGGACGAATATGCTTTGGCAACTACCTAACAGCCAACTGTCTCTGCCAGCTACCTACCGTCCTAGTGAAATTAATGTGGGTCTGGTGGGTGCAGACAAATAGAACCGAACCGATAAAAAACTGCAAAAGACTCCTAGAAAAAGCAAGAGACACTCGCATCACTTACCAGGGTAAGTCCTATAAGCACCTGGAGAATTGTCCAGAATAAAAATACTCGATAAATCACAATTGATAGATGACAAGTCTTTTGTATAACTTCCCAGTTCAAAACAACAATGCTGCCTATAGTAACGTTGAGACAAAATAGCCCGATTACAATCTAAACGATCAGCAACGGCAGCACCATAGATTTCCATACTTGCAGTAAAGATGACAAGATTATACCATTGTGAAACCTGAAACAGAATAATCACGGAATACTTTCATTCAGCAAAGTAGGTAATGTCAAAATAAGAATACCAGAAGGGCAAAACACTGCCACTATTGTCCAAGGAGTTGAAGAGAACATGAGCACCAGATTTTTTTTTATTTTATGTAGGTGCATAAAAATGGAATGAAATTGCAATGACAAAATGCTCCTTTACTTTTCAGTAGGTATCTACACGTATAACATCTGTGAATTCTGGGGCACTACTCTATCATTTTATCTGAAGCAGCAGGCCCACTTTGCTGGCACCCAAATTTTCAGTATCACCGAACTGTTTTCTGTTTTGCATGCTGAAAATGCCCTTTACTCATTCGGACATCAAAATTTCCTTCCCCCTGAATGCTCGCTCAATGGGGAAATCTGGGATTTCTACTGGAAAAAGGCACAGTCAATTGGGGTTATGTAAAACCATGTTCAGAAACAAGCATGTGCACTCCTGGATCCAGGAGGAAATCCAACATCCTCCACAAATCACCCATTTGGCAGCTTTTTGGCAGAGTATTGTCAAAAACAATTTTCGGAAATATTTCCATGAACACCTGGGCCTAGTATCCGATGCAAAATATATCCTGAATATATCGGGCAACACATCCATAGCCAACTAACTGATGATCCTGAAAAGACTTTTCGACGCCCTAATTTCAGGGCATCGAAAAGTCAAAGGCGAGCTTTGCCAGCAATCAAAGCACCCCAAAGGGTGGACCACTTTCTTGAGAAAGTTTACTTTAGAAAGGTCACAAAAAAAAAAGAAAATTGGTCAGATCAATGTGAGAGCTTGTCTGGGACAACATTGGCACACACCAGCAAAAATCATAGGCTATCGTGTCATAGGAATGGTTTTCAAGAACTTCTGGGCTGTGATGTTCAACCCAAGAGAATTCAACAAACAAGAAAAACATGCAAAAATGATGGCAAAATAAACGAGGCTTGGAAAAAAACCAGGTATGCACCAAATAGTCAAATAAACAAAGCTCACTTACTATGTCCAAAAAGAAGTCAACATGTGGCCTTTTATGGACAAAAAACCTCACTGGATGGCCATCGATATTCACTTTTAAAATGAAATCAGGTGGCGTGCCTGGTTTTATTGTAGGCCTCACAACACCATCGTGTTGAGAATGGATAAGTGTTTCGTCTAAATCCAGCACCATGACTTTTCTGTTGACCAAACCTGCGAAGAAAAAAAGAGTGAAAAGCAAAGGTACTCGTACATGCATGAAAAGGGAAAAGAAAAGAAAAGTGAAAATGGGGATACCAATCAACAGCTCGAATTATGGTCAACAGCAAGCAGCAACAAATGAGGCAACCTTCGTGACGACGATGGGTCATCAAAAATACGACAATGAAAACGCAGTCCGCATTGTTGCGCTGCATTCTAATGCAAGCAAAACGCATGCATCATTGTTGTAGTTGTATTTTTGTGGCAAAGCAGCATTGTTGCTGCCTTGCCACACTGTTGCTGCCCACTGTTCTGATCCACTTCGCATGTGAGTGTTTTTTAACCTTTCGAGTGGCATCTGTCGACTTTTTGAAACAACCAATTTCTCTGAAAATTTGCACAACACCGGAAAGGTAAAAAACACTCCCATTTATCGGGGAAAAAATATTTTCCCGATAAATGGGAGTGTTTTTAACCTTTCAAGTGACAACTGTCGGTTTAACCTTTCGAGTGGCATCTGTCGATTTTGATACTTTCTCTGAAAATTTCCACTCTTTTGTATTTTCATTCGCTCTATACAGTCAGACTTTTGATAACTACCTATCCTCCTTTTTCAACTAGGGCCTATAGGTGTGTTCAAAATCGATAATTGCATTTTCCCCGATAAATGTCTTACGACGTAACAGTGCCCCTCGGACCAGAAACCAGCAATAGGTAACATGAAAAACAGTGCAAATAATATCAAAAAATGTGTAGAGACAGAGAGACAAAAAGGCCACCATTTTCCATAACGGTCTGTTCCATAAAATACCTTGGACAAATAAACGGGAGCTAAGTGAAAACAGAGAAATGAAAAATGTTGCTGAACAACAATTTGTTTTAAATGGAAAATGGCACGAGTAGAAATTAAAGTTTCTTACACTTAGCTCCCTTTAATTTGCCCACGGCGAAAAGGCCACCATTTTCCAATAATGGCAATTTCCATCCAAACAAATCTAGCATGCTTCATCTTAGTGCCAAATGACCACCCAAACATGTGTTTTTGCTGCAACCATTTCACCTACCAGTTGAATCAAATCCGTGTGTGTACCTATGCATTCAAAACCCATCTCAAGTCACTTTCTGTGATCAGGTCAATGGAGAACAGTCTTCTAACACATCAGCTGTTGAAAAGGCTCGGAGGGTAAAGAGTCGAAAACAAGTTCCAGCTGGCAGTTTGTGAAAGAAAGGATGACGGTCGGACAGATCTAAGCCTGCTTAATGTAGGTATTTAAATTAATTACCAATGGGATTTTGTTTGCCATTTTGCACCATCCATCTTAAAACAACAAAAGTGAAACCATGTTTGCAATGGTATGGAATGCCTCGTTTTTTGCTTCTATTTCATGAACAATAATTCAATGGAGGGGACTAAAAAGCTAAGTATGCAGGCCTTCAGAAGAAAGCTTTTAACAAGAAAAAGACGTTCTTACTAAGTCTGTGCTTTGACAATGGTGACAAAGGAAACACTTCATATTTCACAGTTTGATGTTGAATAACCTAAAATGAGAGAAGAAAAAAAATTGACAAGAACGCAATGACAACAGGCACCACAAACCAAGAAAGGGTTAGGCCGACGTTGCCCAGCTCTTACTGGGTTACAAAAAAGCCTTGCAGACTTAGCACCGGTAGGCCAAATCAACAGAAACTAGGTGTTTCGATACCATTCACTGAAGACTACTCACTCAAATTACCTCCAGAATAATGTTTTGATATCGTTGAATGAACCAACCTAGAGGACGAACTCCCCTAGAACCTTTCAAGCGAACAAGGGGCTTATGGAAGTTTTGGGGGCCTAGGAAATGGCAATGGCATAACCATATCCAACCAACAGGTAAGTGTTGTCTTGCTCTCAATCAGCACCGCAAAGAAAAATACAGATTTTACTGGACTGACTTCAAAAGGGATGAAGAGCACACTCCTTATGAACTTTGTCATCAAACCACCACAGAAGTTCGACATTTTCCCAATGGGAACACCAAGTTCCCCCCTGCCATAGTGTGCTTCCCTGCTTCTCAAGACTAAAGAATCCCAAATCCAAAGCTTCAAAACTCTTCTGACAAAAGAAAAAAGAACCTTAAAATGAAACCTAACAGGACTAGGGCACCTGAAAATGGCAGCCTCTGATAAGTGATACCTGTCAGGAGCAGATCTTGAGATGCCACATTTTCAAGAGTGACTACCAGAGTTATAAGAGGATACAGTTTTTGCACTCCCTATGTTCTCTGTTGAACGAGCTTGGAATATTTTCGCCGCGCCGAGAGATGGCAGGATCGGCTGATGTTCTCCTTTTTTCTCGCGACTGATCCTGATCGTGTTCCGGCGGTTCCGTTTCATTTTCGTGTTCGCTCTGCAGCTTCAATGTGGACATGCGCCTGTTGTTCTTCACGAAATGCAAAACTATAGGTATGTGTCGTCCCGTTCTGCAATTTTATTCTAGCTATCATGCAAGGAGAAATGCAGTTTGTTTTCTTTTCCAAAAAGATCTGAATGAAAAGCGTTGTTGTTGCGTGGCTGCTCCGTACAATGACCTTGTCGTGACGAAGGCATCCAGACTTGCGAACTCCATTTTGACACATGTCGTAACCAAGTTCACGCATGTGCCAAATGGCGAGACAGTGGCAATCGACCGAGGGCAGCCAGTGCTAAAAGGATGTTGTGCCATCAAAATTCTAATTCGGCAAACTTCCACGTGAGCGTCAGCCCAGGAAAAAAAGTTGTGCCCAATCTTTCACTCATCCCTCATCTGCAATTCAAACGAGCAATGATCGGTCTTCTTTACAACCAGCATATACCGCCGCATCCGTCGCATCTTCAACCGCATCCGCCCATCTTCAGCCGCGACATGCACCGCATCTTAACCGCCGCATCCCGCATCCGCCGCATCTCGAGCCGACGCAGATATCTCATTCCAACCGCCGCATCCGCCGCCTCCGCGCATCTTCAGCCGTGGCATGTGCCGCATCCCGCATCCCAAGCCGCCGCATCTCAAGCAGTCGTTTCTCGAGCCCCGCATGTACCTCATCTCGAACCGCCGCATCTTAAAGTGAAAAAGCTGGGATTGTCATCCTTGTTTATTTGTTTCAATTGATCTCCTTTTTTGCGACTTTTTTTTGTGAAAGGCCGCACTCTATTGGCTGAAGTCACGGCTCGAGATGCGGCGGATGCGGCAGCTGGAGAAGCCACCAAGGCTTAAAACTTAAGAGTTTTACGAATACGCGACTTGTGTGGATAAAACATTATGCAATCAGAAGATTTATTTACGTTTGGCGCAGACATCCGAGACGTGAATTCTGGGACGTGACACACGTTCTTCCTTTGATTTTCTCTTTCTTAGAGCTAACTTATAACCTGGCCTAAAGCCCCTATCTTCGCTCCCTATCGCTTGTTGTCAAGTTACTGGCTGGTGTCCGCCTGTTGCTTGTCAACTTATTGCTTGATATCCGCCTGTACGGTCCGGGAAATGCCCCCGAAGTTCACGCATATTCACATGCAGATGCAGATTACAAAGTTCAGACACCATAAGCAGAACAGCTGCGGATTTAAGTTTTTACCCTCGCCAGTTGCGTAAACTGGTAAAACAATAAAGCCTCGTGCAAGCTTCCGTCGCATCCGCCGAATCTCGAGTCGTGCCTTCTGCCAATAGTTCATGAAAAAGTTGCATAAAAATAGACGCCGCCGTTCATAAAAAGTTGCAAAAACCGAAAAACAAATTGAAATAAAAAACGAGAAATAATTCGAAAATTAAACCAATAAAAAAGTCGAGCATCCCTGCTTCACTTTTAAGATGCAGCGAATGTGGCAGCTCGATAGGCAGCGGATACGGCGGCTGTAGATGGACGGATGCGGTGGCAAAAGATGTGACGGATGCGGCGGTTGAAGATGCAGCTGATATGATGGTTGAAGATGCGGCGGTGGATGCCACATGAAATGTTTAACCGATCTCCCTTTGCCGGCAGGCCCAAACTCGGAGCTCTTCAGCACCTTTGGCCCTAACTCCATCAGTGTCAATGTTAAACCAACGAAGCTCGTCGTGCTGCAAAAGAAAAACGACCCGAGCGTCCTGTGAACACCCGTGAAAATTGAGAGTCAAAAGGCGTGATAAAGGCAAATAACATATCTTACAAACTGCTTTCGATCACATCAAAGTGCTTGAGATGATTCCAGCCACAATAAAAGGCATGCGATCACCTCGTCTATACGCTGCGAAGTCGTTTCCGAAAGGAGAACAGCCGATCGCAGCACCTCTGGTGGCGTATTCCAACTTTTTCGTCGAGTGCAAAAACCATATCCTCTAAGAACTCTGGTGACTACCTATTCAATTTCATTTACGAAACTTTTCAGTCTATAAAAACCATCTCACTCACAAAACACTGTCATTTTTGTTCTTGAAAAGTGCAATATTGCATATCGGTTGCGCTTGAATGCTCAAGCCCAAGATGTCCAGAAAAGAAATTCTTTTTTGCCTCCAAACGCGATCTAATTTACATGCCAGGAGTGGTACCCAAGGCATGTTTGGCTTGATATCTCTCATATACTGTACAGGGTAGCCCAAAGGTCTTTGGCCATAGGAAAAATGTAAACTTGCTGTTTTTATCAAATTTTGTGATCTGAAACTTTATCTTGCTCAACCATGGATGTCAAGACTTCATCAAAACAACATTTGCATATTCAGGGCAGGGATGCTCAAAGTCTTTGGTCATAGCAAAAGATAAAAAAATCTGTTTTTATAATATTTTGTGATTTGTGACTTTTTCTAGCTCCAACCATGGATGTCGCCACTTTATTCTGTGCCAAAATTTCTGATTACAGTGTTGACATCCGTGGTTAGAGCTACAAATAGTTTCAGATCACAAAACATGATGAATACAGCAAATTTACGTTTTTTCCTATGGCCAAAGACTTTTGGGCCACCCTGTATAGCAATCCTTTGATTTTCCACCAAAATCCAAGCACCGTTCAACAAAAAAAAAAAATGTGGGCCTATTTGGGGTGGGATCCACTGAAGAGCAGAAATATCATTGGAGGAAAGGTGACCAATAATAATAATTGTCATATTTTATCCAATTTCAAAGAGTCTTCACGATCTGTTGTCATTGGATAAATATCATTGTGGTCAGTCACCATTCTTCTCATGGTGAAAACCTTGAGACAAAGACCTCCCGATCCTTCTTCCAACCTGTTTTTCAACAACTTCGCTGCCACCCTGAACTCCACATCCAAATGGTGCTTTTGATTTTTATGGGAAAGGCTCGAAAAAATTTAACTTCGTTGATTAGGTAGGTATTTACGGAAAATGTAGGTATGCTTTACGGAGGCTTATAAAATATGCCAAATTTTAATGGAGTCATGTAAAAAAAAAAGTACTTTTTTCAAATCGGTGTCCGATCAAATGGTGAAATATCATGGGTTTGTCTAGATGGGCCTAGAATAGGTACCTATATTTATAAAACAGGAACTCTTAGCCGAAAACCCAAGAGTGTATGGCAGTGTTAAGTCACAACGAAATAGAAGACACACCGAAGTAGGTACCTATTGAGTAGCTTGCCTGATACATGTAGGTACGAGGGGTTATCAGAAAGTTCGTAGAAACCCACATGCAGACTTTTATGCAAGCCATATTTTTTGTGCTTTCTTCGCATATTCTCCCTGAATTGTGATACACATAGTGGTTCGCTTCTCCATTTCGATATTACTTCCTTGAAGAAGAGAACTGGTTGCCCTCCCGTACTCCCATCATTCTTTGTCTGTCGCCATCACATTTCTTCATTGCTACAAATTTTTTTGCACACGAGGGAATTTCTTCAGATTTAGGAACAAATTTGAGTTGCTTAGCGCCAGGTGCAGGGAATAGGCAGGGTGGTGCAACAATTAAAAGCTTCGATTTTGATAAGCAGCCACCTTACTAGTTCACCAACATGCAGTTGTGTTGCCTTGATGGAAGGTGGTTCCTTTTTAGATTATTTCCTGGCATTTGGCCTTGACTTCAGAACCTCAACTTCTCTTTAAAATCTGCATAGTGTTGGCCTGTCCCGATAAATCGACATTTTCGTGACAAATTCACGGATTCGGGAAATGTTCCAGGCAATCAAGGCTGTTTTTGGTCTGCCACTCCGATGGCCATCTTCGCAGGATACCATGTCCTTCCTGACATTCACAAAACATTTGGCCACAGTTGTATTCAGAGCGGCAGGCAATCCTGGTGCTGCCTGCAACTCACCATGGACGTTTTTTTATGCATGCTCCTAAGAATACAGGAATGCCTCTAAGAATGCAGAAAGCAGGAGAAGATACCTGACTACAACCGTACCTCAATTTTCTCCAACCACAATCCAATCGTCCAACCGGCATGGACACTAAGTTATACAGAATCACTGATTTTAATAAAAACAAACCAAAAGTCAGTGCGGTCAGTAGGAAAAGACAATGGTCAAACGTAACCAAAATATTCCCGATAATCTTCACTTAAGGGTACATTTCTACGAACTTTCTGATTCCCCCTCGTACCTTGGATAAAATGTCTGGCAACATTTTGCTTGATAATTGAGATTAACAAAATTTGTTATTTGAAAATTTATAACGAACAAAAGCTAGATTAGTGATAAAAAATAACATTTGAATTCTTCCAATGTTGGTAGGTATCCTATTAAAATGGAAAATGGGATGACTCACCGCCCGTGTCTGCCGCTTGCAAACGTAGCATATGAAACTCCAAATCTTCTGAGAAAGAATTAGAAATGCATGGAGTCCCATCTGCAGCTGCTTCAGCATCTTTAGTCTTTAGGCGACTGGCTAGCAGAAGCAGTAGCTGCTCGCCAACAGCAGAGGAACAAAGCCAAAACTAGCAATCCCAGGTCATTATTGCAATGAACAAGTACCTACATTTTGGCACCCATTCTTCTTTGAATTAACGTCAAGGTCAGCAAAGTGATCGCCTTTTAGTGAGCAAGTTATAACAGACTGTGATGGAAAAGCCTGCAAAATAGGCCTAATAATCCTAAATGAAATAGGATAAAATCAGTCTGTGCTAGATTGGGTATTCATACACTTCTGCTGTCAGGTACCTACCTATTAGGTAGCCTACCTAACGTATTTATTCTAAAGAAAATTGTACGTAGACCTTCAATAGCTCATTAATTGCTGATGTCCACTCTTGAACAGCATGGAACATGGTTTCCTCGAGGGTGGAGAGATACCTACGTGATCCCTCACACTTCTAACAACAAAGTAGCCAGGCTTAGAGGCCAGACTGATCATTCTGGAGGATTTTTGCCTCTTGCAGTGCTTGCTTCCATTCTTACTCTACCTATGTACCATGTGGATCTGTTTTCACTGGCTGCATTTCAGCCCAGGCACCCAGCAACCATCTGGACACTCTCCAGATCCATCATCACAGCAGCACCATACGAGGTGCATCCAGAAAGTTCGAGGAATTGTATTTTCTCCCATTTAAATTTTTTCCAATCTAATTTTTTCCCATAAAATTTTCTCCCATCTAAATATTGTATTTGTATTTTATCAGGGGTGTCTTATGGAATCAGTTGGGCCATGGACCTTTAATTTACACCCATCTGTTGTCCACCGGACTTTATTTCACCACTCCAACCCTCTTACATTTTGTTCTAGGGTTTCTTGAAAAGTGGTCCAGTTTGTTCTAGGGTTTCTTGAAAAGTAAGCGAGAGTTAACAAGCGCAGGGAATCAAGAAAGCACCAGCGGCGTTCGCCAGCAGTACGCACACTCCTTCTTCCCAGCTGCGTGAAGGTTTTGCACTGACCACGCAGTGGGGGGCTGCCAACATGGGCCGCCATCTCCGAGCAGGTTCCCGGCTTAGGTCTGGGACTGGGTCCCTGACCCGTTCCCAGACCACATCTTTATCAACCACATGCTTTGCACCAGATCCGAATAGGGTCAACAAGATTAGGTCTAAGTACAAGCAGGCATATTTTGAGACAAAATTACTGATTCAACAGAGTTGTGGGATAAACAATTCCAACCTACAATAGTTCTTGAAATGAATGAATACTTGAGTATGTTCTTGCAAGGTTGAGTAAAGGAGAATCTTGAAAGCATGGTCATGTCAACCATTGCCCCATTTACCATGGATTATTCCTGTCTGGAATTCTCCATCCTGCAGGAGTTTCGCTATTTGAATTTTGACAGTGCTGTGGGCATGCAGCAGGCATCAGCCAAGACAAACTCTCTCAAGTCCTTCCTCTCCGTACTTCAATAAAACTGCTGCAGCATTAACAACAAATCAATTGAGCTCACCACTCTTCTTGAAATGCATGATCACGACATTTTGGTTCTCACAGAAACTTGGCTTGATGACAGCATTGGCACCCATGAATTCCTTCCAGCATCTTTCACTGTGTACCGCAGGGATCGCTACAGATATGGCGGTGGTGTGACCACGCTCATTCTGACCTCGGAAACTGCTGCTGCAGGTCAGAATGAGAGTTCGACATCTTTGTCAGCCTCCCCACCTCCATTTAGTGGAAGGACCCAAATTCTGACACCATTTTTAGACAGGGCAGAATCACTGAAGACACCCTGGAATTGTGGTGAAATTGCATCGGGCTTTCATGCTTCACTGTGCGAAAATTGACCCGTTTTGCTCGACAATTGAAAAAATTCATCAATTTCACCCAGTGCCAACAACGACCTCCACAGAAATGTGGGCCAAAACGAAGCAAACAGCGTAAACGTGCTGAAATTTGGCACATAAACAGCGAAAGCATCAGATTACAAAGTGACAAAGTTTCAAAGGTTTATCTCATGTAGGTAGTTTTTGTTCAAGAAGGAAATGTCAAAGACTTTTGAAATGCACCTCATATACGGACTCATCCATCAACCCACAATGGTGGTAAATTGAGTCCATAATTCACCACGGCATAAGTCAGTTTGCGCCTACTCGCCTCATTAGGCCCAGGAGCAATTCCTTCTCCTTCATTTACCCCCCCTCGCATCTTTCTTGTCAGTGCAGAAAATACTACAACTTTCGCTACTATTCTGAGCTTTACTCAAGAATCTATGATTCTCTCTGTTCCGACCTCACTGCTGCAAAACTTCACCATGAAAAACACCTGCACCTCCTTTCTAGACTTTTTCTCAGGCCCTGCTCATGCAACTCCACCCCCGTGGTACCTTGCAAAATGCCTGGAAGCAGGTAAATAATAGGTTCCGTGGTTCAGTTTGTATCCAGTCTATCTTCTAGATGGCCCAGCAAGTTCAGCCCAACAGTTTTCTTCTACATATTCTGCTGCCACTTTAGATACTTCTGCCTTTCCAGCCACTTCCATTTCTTCGAAACCATATCCAACTTTCTCTATAACCATTTCTTCTATATCATCTGCTATTCGGAAATCTAAATCGTCATCTTCTGGTCCTGATGAATTCCGGAAGCTCTTTTGAAGTCTTTCCTTCTTCAATTTTCTGCCTATCTCTATCTTATCTTCAACAAGTCCTTCTCTTGTGTTGAGCTACCCAGGCATGGAAATCTGGCAGAATTATGCCTTTGTTGAAAAAAGGCGACCCTTCCCTACCAGCAAATTAATGCAAGCTTA